>PVIU01007011.1:0-95760 GCA_004026605.1 Ondatra zibethicus | reverse complement strand
GTCACCTAAGACCAGAGCCACACAGTGACTCCCAGATCAGTCACCTCAGAGCAGGGCCACGCAGTGACTTCTGGATCAGTCACCTCAGAGCAGGGCCACACAGTGACTCCTGGATCAGTCACCTAAGACCAGAGCCACACAGTGACTCCTGGATCAGTCACCTAAGACCAGAGCCACACAGTGACTCCCAGATCAGTCACCTTAGAGCAGGGCCATGCAGTGACTCCTGGGTCAGTCACCTAAGATCAGTCACCTCAGAGCAGGCCCACTCAGTGACTCCTGGGTCAGTCACCTCAGAGAAGGGCCACACAGTGACTCCTGGGTCAGTCACCTAAGACTAGGGCTATGCAGTGACTCCTGAATCAGTCACCTAAGACCAGAGCCACACAGTGACTCCTGGATCAGTCACCTCAGAGCAGGCCCACTCAGTGACTCCTGGGTCAGTCACCTCAGAGGAGGGCCACACAGTGACTCCTGGGTCAGTCACCTCAGAGGAGGGCCACGCAGTGACTCCTGGGTCAGTCACCTCAGAGGAGGGCCACGCAGTGACTCCTGGATCAGTCACCTCAGAGGAGGGCCACGCAGTGACTCCTGGATCAGTCACCTAAGACCAGGGCTATGCAGTGACTCCTGGATCAGTCACCTCAGAGGAGGGCCACGCAGTGACTCCTGAATCAGTCATCTAGAGCAATGGTTCTCAGCCTGTAGGTCTCAACCCCTTTGGGGTCAAATAGTCCTTTCACAGGAGTGGAAAGGCCAATCAAAAACACAGATATTTACAGTACAATTCATAACAGTAGCAAAATTACAGTCATGAAGTAGCAATGAAATAATTTTATGGCTGGGGTTCACCACAACCTGAGGAACTGTATTAAAGGACTACAGCCTTAGGAAGGTTGAGATTTATTGTTCTAGAGCTTCCTGCTGCAGTGAAAATGCCCCAAAAGTAGTCCTGGCCACATGTGGCACTAACCATTAAAAGATGGCTGAAGTGATGGAGAAACAGAAGCCCTGCAGACACATTTTGTTTAAACAACTGCAGACTAATTGTGTATATCTGTGGGGTACAGTGTGACATCCCAGTACAGTTTTACAGTATGTAGTCATCAGATTCAGAATGGCTGGCATACCATTTGCCATTTCTTCGTGTTAGGAACATTCAGAGTAAGAAAATAAAGTTTTAGCTTTATGTAATTTCAGTTGACAGGGATGTATGTAGGCATATGGTAGCCACAATGCTGAACACTTCAGTGCTTGGTCATAAGAACTTTGAGTTTTAACCAAAATGTGATAGCAAACCACCATAAAGTTTTAAACAGGAAAAGGAATAATTTTCTGAGATTTGAAAATGATAAAATCCAGTATGTTTCTGTTCATTTTAAAATACATGCTCTAACTCGATTGAGAATTTAGTGAAGTACCTTCTGCTGAGATCCTCCAGTCCTGATTCCCTGGCCCAACTCACTTTCTGTTTCTAATTTTAATTTTTGATCCTCTCTTTAATTGCTGGCATTTGTAAGCCTGTACCACATTCTTTCTATAAGAATGCTGACTATAATCTTATAAATAAGAATAGAACCTAGATACAATCTCCTATAGCTAATGAGTGGGTAAAAATAAGTAGGCCACATTTCTCATGTGGACACAAAAGGCCAAAGCAAACATGGAAGAATTCAAACTTACAAATTGATTAGAGGACCTACTCTGTCTAGTAAACTCACACAGGAAGAATTGTATACCACCCCGATTCCTGTGGTCAACAGTAAACCTAGGAAAGTGGGTATAATATATAAGGGTCAGTCATTGATGACCAGGAATCATTATTTTAAAACTGTCTCTTGACTGCCTGGAAACAGCAATGATTAAGAAAACCTTCTGCTATTAGCAATGTGTTTGCGCTTGATACAATGAGATTAAACCGTGGCCATTATCTGATGAGTCTGAGGCAAGCAAACAAATCAACCAAAACATCTCATTGTTAAAATTAACTGTTTCAGCTCAGTGAAAAAAGCAAGATAATGGCAGCAAGAGAGAAAAGTCACTTCTAAGTGTGGTTTCAGAACCTGTCTCCCTTTTTTTTCCGTAGAGGCTACATCCCCACACACAGTTTATGCAAGTCCAGTGGGCATCAAAACCATCAAAACCAGCACTCTAACAACTGGGCTACACCTCCAGCACCTGTTTGTACTTTCTCAAAAGAAAAAAATGTTTTATTTTCTTTCAAGGTGTGTGTGTGTGTGTGTGTGTGTGTGTGTGTGCCCTTAGAGTCCAAAGAGGGAGTCAGGTCCCCTGGGAAGAGGGTAACTGGTAGTTGTGAGTCACCTGACGTGTGTTCTGGGAAACGAACCCTGGTCCTCTGCAAGAGTAGCAAATGCTCTCGACCATTGAGCCCTCTTATAGCCCCGTCTTTCCCTTTAATAGTCTCCTTCATGGTGGCCCCATACACACGACACTTAAAGAAGCAGATTGTTTCCTTTATGCATATTTAAGGCATGCTTTTGAATTCATTCCATATTTATTCACTACTTGAAGTGATTGGACTTATGTACAATTGTAACAAAAATAGTTAACAAATCAAGAAGGAGATAGTGAAAGAAATGTAAGACCTCTGCATGGATGGAAATGAGGCTGCTGAAGCAATTAATTAAAAATGTCATATACTGTCATCAAGGGAAGAATCAGCAATTAAAGCAGAGATGTTTTGTTAATTACTCAAGGTTGAAGCACAGAACTACCTGAGAGCAATGAATTCATCAAAGCGCATTGCTGCAGTAGATAGTGGGTGACTTTTGTCGTTGGACGGAAACTGTATGGAGAAGATTCAAAGCAGGAACAATAGCAGGAGACTTCTGAAAGATAGGCACGGTTAGACAGCTGTGTACAGAGATGCTCCACATCTAATGCTGATGCACCGAGCTTGTGAATTCTTGAAGCAAATAAGAACAGATAAAAAAAAGAAGTCATACTGGTTTTCAAAGTAAATTAAGACTCATGGGGCCAGCAAGGTGGCTCAGTGTTTTGTGATGCTATTCTTGGGAAGGCTTGAACAAGTAACTACTCAGCCCAGAGTGGGAACTGACAAAAGACTAAAGTAAGGATACCACCAGAGTCCAACCTGATGTTACTTATAATAATATGGGTAAGAAGTTACTTATAAGAGCAGAAATGACTCAAAGACACCTGCATCACCAAAGTCCACCCCAACATGGGTGATAGCGAAAACCTGGAGTTCACTACATGCAGCCCAGCAGATGAAAAATGTCTCTTCTGAGGAGCTTTAAAGGTCTCTGTGGCTTCCAGGCAGTTCCTCTTGTCTAAGAGTGTCTCTTCTCTTAGCTGTCCTTACTGCTTATATATGCTTGGAGGGGAGGAACCTAATGAACTGGGTAAGTTTCAGGAACTCCATGAAGCTGCTGAGGTATTTACTTCCTGAGCTTAAGGAACTTCCTGGCACAGTGGGATGTTTCATCTCAGTTTAGAACATCCAGTCCCTTCAAGAGCTTCCTGCCAAAATAGAATGTTTTACCTTCCCTTAGAACAGTGTTTCTCAACCTGTGGGTCACTACCCCTTTGGGGATCAAACAACTCTTACAGAGGCCACCTAAGACCATCAGACAACACAGATGTTTATATTACAATTCATAACAGAAGTAACATTACAGTTATGAAGTAGCAACAAAACTAATTTTATGGGGTCACCACAACATGAAGAACTGTATTAAAGGGTTGCAGCATTGGGAAGGTTGAGAACCACTGGTTTAGAACATTCCTGTGTTTAAGGGATTTCTGTCCAAGATAGAATGTTTTATGTCCAAGGAAATTATTACATAACCCTCAGTGGGTAGAGGAACTTGTTGCCAAGTCTGACCTTATGCACTCTATCCCCAAAACCTCATGATAGAAAGAGAAAGCTAACTCCTACAAGTTGGCTGCTGAGCACCACATGCATGTCTGTACCTGGCACATGTGTACTCAAATACACACATGTGTACATACACACACTAAATAAATGTAAAAAATGTTCAAAAGACTCCTTGATTTATTTATGCATTTAATTTTATGTTTGTTCTAAGTCATGATTTAAGTCATTACATAATATCACTGTTTTATACATTTACATATTATTTCTCTTCTATTCAGATAAATTACATACTCCTATGTATTATGTGAAAAATGTTACCCTGTGTTTGAGTATTAATAAGATAAGATAAAACAGTGTTCACTGACTAAACGTGTGTTTTGAAAGCATGGTGTAACTGCTTTAAAGCAGGGCAGTCCAGCTGCCATACTCTAAAAAATGTAAGCAAACTCTAAATGAGGTTCATATGAAATGCCCAGTATTTTACTAATAACAGTCTGTATTTTATGTTTCTTTTATTAAAATTCTTATAGCATGATTCAGTTCAAACAATGAATAAAAACAATTAGACGTACTTAGTCTCTGATGCTGGAATCCGACGATGTACAAAGCCCACACCTACTGCTTATGAAAATGCAGCCACATTTTAGAGGTCTGACCCCATTTCTTAGATCTTACCCAGGGAGTGTTGCTTTGTGACCAAAGTTCAGCTAGTTCCAATACAGTTAGACCTAAACCTTCCAGGAAAACAACAGATCACAAAACTCAGTTTCTACTTGTTTGATGAGCTATGGGTTTTGAGGCAAGAGAAGATCGCGTCCCATTCCACCTATTTGGTGAGCTGTGGGTGTGGAGGCAGGAGTAGGTCGCGTACCATTCCAGTGTGTGTGACATCATGCCACTGTTTTGTGAAACAGACAGTTCCCCTTAGCTTGACCAGAAAGCTGCATCTGAAGCTAAAGGGTACACAGCCCATCTGGTCTCCTAAGTTTACCAAATGGCAAACTTAACAGTCAAGATTTCCCACCAGTAATGGAGTTTGTCTTGCCCATTACAGAAAGCAAACTAAGAACAAAATCTGCAATATTTTCTTTTTTAAAAAATTATCATATTCCTATCCTTTTTTTTTCATCCTTCTCATTTTGGGTAGGAATGTGCTATACATTTTCCCCACTACCCCTCCACCTTCCTCCCTCCCCTTGCACCCTTCCACCTACCCTCCACGCTCCCAATTTACTCAGGAGGTCTTGTCTTTTTTCCCCTTCCTAGGCTGATCTCTCTTAGGGCCCTCTGTGTTACATAGGTTCTCTGGGGTTGTGGCCTGCAGCCTGGTTGTCCTTTGCTTTATTTCTATCATCTACTTATAAGTGAGTTCATATTATAATCATCTTTCTGGGTCTAGGTTACCTCACTCGGGATAGCTTTTTCTAGTTCTGTCCATTTGCCTGCAAATTTCAAGATGTCATTATTTTTTTCACCATTGAGTAGTACTCCATTTTGTAAATGTACCACATTTTTCTTATCCATTCTTTGATTGAGGGGCCTCTAGCTTGCTTCCAGGTTCTGGCTATTACAACTGATAAACAGTTTTAGTAATATAGCAGGACACAAGGTTAACTAAAAAAAGATCAACAACCTTACTATATACAGATGACAAATGGACTTAGAAAGAAATCAGAGAAACATCATCCTTCACAACAGTCACAAATGGTATAACATACCTTAGGGTAACCCTAAACAAACAAGTGGAAGACCTGCATGGCAAAAACTTTAAGTCTTTGAAGAAAGAAATTGAGGAAGACATCAAAAAATAGAACAATCTCCCATGCTCTTGGATAGGTAGGATTAACACAGTAAAAATGCAGTATTTTCTTAACCCTAGCTATCATTGAAGCCAGCAGTTGCAGTCTCTCAACACTCCCTCAGTATAGGGAGCATGGAAACTGGCAGGGGGTCTGTAGGACTCAGTTTTCCAGGCAAGGTATTTTCAAATCAGTCAGGAATGAAATTAGTTAACTAGACAACCTTTCTGAGCTTGTTCTATCCAAAATCGCAAGACTATAACAAAGTTCAGAGGAGAGAGGAGTCTAGGAAGCCCCATGTGGGCGGTCTGCAGCAGCCGCTGCCGAGCACTTCCCTGCACACCTCATTCCAAGTCCAAATCACTGTTCTGTAACAAAATTCAACTAAATTTGAGGACACTTAAGAACTCTTTTGATGTCATTTTACTAGCTGGAAGCAGAGGAAGGAGCCTTTTATGGGACATGAAATAAGAAGTAGTTATCAATTAGTTAGCTCCTTTTAGTTTTTCCTGGGAGCCTTTAAGACCAAATTTGAGTTCCGATTTTCCAAATTGAAAAACTTATAATTTTCTCTGAGTCAAACGGTTGAGGACTCAGAAACTTTTCTGTGCATGAATAAAACCCACCTTTGTTTTTAACCATAGTAAAAGCAACCTATGTGTATGGATTTCCAGTTACAGGGGTTTCTGGAACTTTTTATAACAAATTATAATATTAATAATGTTAATTTTGGTAGGGTAGTTATGTTTTGTCTTTCTTCAGTTTGCTAATAAAACTATGGCAGGTACTTTTACTTTTTTTATTTTCCTTTTGTGCTCTAGTCCTTAGCCTGAGGCCACATAAGTTAGTTTTTTTTTTTAAAAAAAAAAAAGAAAGAAAGAAAGCCCTAATACATTCCCATTCAAATGTACATAAAGGAAGCAAGAGTTACACACAGATTGTTCTAATGATGGATTAAACCCAGATGTGTTCTGTGTTTAGGCTAATAGCACCTAGTGAACTAAGCTTCCTTTCAAGTTCCATGAATCAGCTTGTTTGCAGAAGGCTAAGACTGTTGTTTAGAGAAAGTCTCAGAAGGGAACAAGGGGACAGCCATGAACCCTCACCTGAAGTAGGTCAATTTGATGTCTCCACTAACAATTCAGAATGGATTTGATTCTTTTCTGTTTGAAAAGAGAGCTCCCTTTGTCTGATCTGAGTCCCCTTATGAAATGAGGATTGCTGGAGAGATAGCATTTAAGATTCCCTCCACCCTTTGCATGCTGGAAAAGCATAACATTATTTGTATGGGACATTCTGTGTGGCTGTTGCAAGTGTTTGCTGATTTAGTGAGAATTTCAAGGACAGTTACCATTTCTCAGTTTGATTTTATAAAATACGGTTTGTTAGGTTGTCTTTCCATGATCCTCAGGCTGCTAATTTTTTTGCAGCATTTGAAACTGAAGAACATATATTTCTCTCTGCGTATATGCACACATGTGGGTGTGTATGTAGGTCAGAGGACAGCTTCGGGTGTCGTTCCTCGGCCATTACCCACCTTGTTTTTGTCAGAGTCTCTCACTAGCTTGAAGCTCACCAAGTAGGCTAGGTTGACTGATCTGGGAGCCCTAGAGATGGCCTAGTCTCAGCCTCCCCAGTCCTGGGCAAGCATGTATCACCATATTCAGCTTTAAAAGTAGGTTCAGGCTGCAATTTAGTTCTTCATGCATACCAAGCGAGAACTTGGCTCATGGTGACCATCAGCCATTTCCCTAGGCCAGGAAACAGACTTGCTGCTGGAAAATTGAAGAATATGTACTGAGGGCTGTGTGAATAGGCAAACAATAGGTTTGCAGTATTGCAGACAGAGGAGCTATAGATAGACTCACTGTGAAGAGAGTTCTCATGAATTACTAAGGAACAGACCAACAGCACAACTTAAAACTGGGAAGAGGGTCTGGGAAAATCAGGATTTCTGAAAGAAGCTGATTAGCTAGAAGAGAAAATACAAGTAACAAGCAAGCGTATAAAAAGATGCCCAAGTTAGCTGATGGTAGGAGAATACAGTGGAATCCACTACTTCACACCAGTCAGCCCCCAACTGGGTGTAAAGGCAGCAACATTGTTGTGGAAGACAGGGAGAGCATGTGTCTCGATAGTGCAGAGGAATGTCTGGAAACCAATTCCGTGGTGACCTGAGTGAGAAGGGTCCCCATAGGCTCTTTATGTGTTTGAATACTCAGCCAGCAGCTGGTGGAACTGGAAAGGATTAGGAGGTGTGGCCTTGTTAGAGGAGGCCTGTCACTGGGTGGGCTTTCAGGTTTCAAGAAGCTGGAGCCATTCCCAGCTACCTCTCTCTGCTTTGTGTTTGTGGGTCAGATGTAAGCTCTCAGCTACTGCTCCAGTGTCCTGCATGCCGGCTGCTGCCGTGTTCCCCACCATGATGGTCCTGGAATCTAACCCTCTAGAACCATGAGTCCTCAATTAAATGAGTTCTTTTATAAGTTGCCTTGGTCACGGTGTTTTGTTGCTGCAATAGAAAAGTGTCTGTGACAGACGCTACAATGGAAATATACACACTCCCCACTCAGGAGTCTCACATAGTAGGTTTCCTTGGCCCAAAGACCCCAGTGGGAGGAGCAGTCAGAACAGATCTGAGGACCAGGATCCACATTAGTGAACCTCTGTGACATAGCAAACCATCCTTACAGTTTCCAACACCTCTTATTTCCCGTGTGTCTTTGGTTTGCTTCTAGTATGAACTGGCTGAACTTATAGCTAGAAGGTCATTGATGGCCTACTCACTTGTGAAGCAGCTAGCTGGCTGAACAACAAAATTCTCTAGTTGTCACTAGGGGTATGTATGTGATACTACATAGATGTTGAAAATGATACCGTGGGAAGTCACATGTTTGCAGGAAGGAAGAACATAAATTAAAAGGTTCTAAAATTCTATGTGCACTCTGATTTCCTTTAAAATATTGTGTTAATATACTTTTAAAAACAGTAGAAAACGAGGGGAAAGGTATGAGTTATTTATCAAGGAACTTATACAAATTGATAACAGATACAAATCGTGAGCGCAAACTTCTGAAAAGTCAAGAAGATATAAATTAAAGAAGCAGATACTATGGCTGGTGTGGTGGCACAAACCAGTAACCCCAGCAAACAGGGGGTGAGCCAAGGGCCAGCTTCTAACACAGTATGGCCCTCCCTGTCCCAAAAACAAAACCACAAAAAATAAAAGAAAAAAAAGGAGAAGAAGAAAAGAAACAGATAAGTATCTAAAGTCTGGAGAGACACATGAATCAAAATGTGGAGGCTGGAGAGACGGCTCAGCAGTTAAGACTATATGTTGCTATTGTATAGGACCCAAGTTTGGTTTCCAGCACCCACATCAGACAGCTCACAATCACCTATAACTCCAGCTCCAGGAAATCCAATGCCCTCTTCTGGCTTCCTTGGGCACTGCACTTAAGCATACAATACCCACCACCACAGGCTCATAATTAAAAATAAATTATACTTAAAAAATAAAAAAGATCTTTACAAAATGTAAATAGTGAGCTCTGGTTGATGGTTTTACTAATTTTTATTTTTTGCTTTGCCTATATTTTTAAAAGTAAATATGTGTCACTGTTGAAATATTAGGGTGAGTCATTTACTTTAAAGTGTTTTCAAACAGATAGGATCAGCCAATGCTTTAAGCAAATCTTACTTTTTGTCATTTAAGAATCAGGTCAAGAATCAAATGAAAAAATAATAATTTTTATGTTCTAATTTTTCAGATGTACCACTGTTGACTTTTTGGCTCTCTGTACATTTCCACAAGAGTAGAGCACATATAATCCTGTCTGGGTTCACAGCTCTGTATGTTCCCTACTCTGTTTGCATTTTAAAAATTAAACCACTTACCCTGAGGGAACACTTGGACCCAATTCACTCTTGCATATGCGCAGAGCTCAGGAAATGACATCATTCAAAACAAAACCAAATGTTTAATATGCTACTTAGAGGTAAGAACAACAGTAATTAAATATCCAGGAACCAAGTCAGAGCTGAGATTTGGTTATTGTATTAAACAAATAACAAAGAAAATGTTCGTTTTTTTAAACCTTAAGTATTATTCATCTTCATAGAAACTGGGGGAAAAATGAAACTGTAGTTTAGAAAGAAGGAAGAAAAAGAAAGAGGAAGAGAGCCTTTGACATAAGACCTGTACCCATTATACAGAATGGAAAAGCAGAGGAGCAAGATGTGCTCTAATATGAAGGGCACAGAGCTGATGAGTCTTAGAAATCACGGGAGTCACAGAGTTAATAGTCCTCAGGCAGAGCCTCACCCTGCCAGACAATGTTTTCTCCTGTGTAAGAGAGGAGAAAGAACTAGGGGTGCAGAGCCAGAGATGAATAGAAATAGAGAAAAGGAAATGGGGGGCCTTATGCATCTCAAACAGCCGGGTCCTATTGGTCAAGGGGCTCAATATTTGTGTGATGACCCTAATTGTTCAGTTGCTGTTAGGACCCAGATGTCATCAAACTGAGGAAATCTACCATAGATACAGTCGCCTTGCCTTTTGAATTTGTGTCTAAAACTTGATGGTATGGAAATAGTGATTCTTACAGTATTTAATACACCGGTGAAATGACAGGCGGGTGGCGCCAGAGTGTGCCTGTCTAGAGTTTCAGAAGACCAAACCAGGAGACAGCAAAGCGCTGTATCCTGTTAAAGATGCGGAGCCTATTGGTCCCAATATAGCATAAGTAACTAGACAGAATGGCGGAAGCTGCTGAGGTGACAAACTCTGACAGGACTCCAGCATTTGGAGACACCCTCTGAAATACACTCACCATGCAGGAAAACAGGTGGTTCCCCAAGTCCGAGACAAAGCCCTGATTGTCAAGGGTAAAGAACAGCTGGCAGGTGGGATATGGAGCTCACATTGCTGCTCCTGAATTCTTTGAGGATATTTTAGTATTGTTAGTACACGAATGTAGTAATTATTAGATGGGTTTGAATTATGCTCCAAGACTGAACACAAAGTAAGCTGATAAGGAAAACTCAGTACCTTCATGGCTTAGTTTCCTCATCAATAAAATAGGATTGATAGAGTACTTATTGTGAAAATTAATGAAAAAAATGTAAGAAAACATTGAGCAGTGTTCCTAGGTCAGGTAACTACTCAATAAATAAATTAATAATACTAGCAACCAGCAGTAACAATATCAGAATGCCAGAACGTGATGAGAAACAACGCTTAGTGCCATTTGAAAACACTGGGAAATACAAAAGAAAGATGGCCACAATGCTTTCTCCAGTGGAGTGATGGACGACAGCACCGTTCTTTATAAGCACAGAATGGTGAGGCTGGAAAACTCTAGACGTAATCTCACCAGAGCCATCCGTCTCACACAGAAGGGAGCTCAGGCTCCAACACACTCGGTGAGCAAAGCCAGGTACCGTTGACTTGGCAGAGCCCAGCCATCACAGATAAA
This sequence comes from Ondatra zibethicus, assembly GCA_004026605.1. Classification (NCBI taxonomy): domain Eukaryota; kingdom Metazoa; phylum Chordata; class Mammalia; order Rodentia; family Cricetidae; genus Ondatra; species Ondatra zibethicus. Next base: position 84,625 of record PVIU01007011.1, on the reverse strand, counting down.
CACTGAGAAGTATAACCACATATGATTTTTATAAGACTCTGCTTTATGCAATATTTAATACGGGAGTTTAATAAGTGCTACCCACATGAAGGCTGGGAAATAGGTGGAAAGGTCCGAAAGTGCTAAAATCAAAATATGATGTTATGGTATCTGACAACATTTTCTTAGCTGCAGGGTGACTCTTAATTAACATGCAAATCGCCCTTCAATCATTGCAGTGGAAATGTACTGCGCAAAGAACTAGGCTTGAGTTTTTAGGTTTCATTCTTTTGGAGGACTGTTCTCTTTTATAAATAATATTCATGAGATGATTGTGCCAAAGTTAAATGGAAGAGCCGCCGTTCCTGGCAGCTTATTTCCATGATCTAAAAATGTAAAGTAAAATCAAGGAGAGATTTATAAAAAGCTGTGTAGTTCGTAAAGCTATCTCTAAAGATGTATGCTTGACGATGAAGAACACACAGCGTTTGCTCTGTGACTCTGAATGGCAGCGGTGGCTGTGATTCCACTGCCCTCTCAAAGGATGACTGACTTAGAAGTCATGTCCAACTGATGCGGACCCTAAGTGAGGGTACCTAGGGCTCTGCGGCTCTAGTGTAGCTGATGCTTCATCCAACTGGTCCAAGGCAAAGAATTTAAAACTATTGGTTAGCCTTCGGTGGCTAAATCAAGCTGACATCTGCTGTAGAACTCTAGCCAAGCATGTTACTGTGGTGAGGGATTTAGGTACAGTGTCACTGTGGGTAGAAGGAAGTAGATTTGTGGCCCTGAGCTCTGGTTTGAATATGACATCACCCCTATGGACTCATACGCTCAACAGTGCTTCCCAGCTGTTCTGAGGGGGGAAACTTCTAGAAGTGGGGCCCGACTGAAGCAAATATGAGACATGTGGGCCTTGTGAAGCCTCTACTTGGTCTCCATTCTCCCCCACCATCCTGTTTACTATAATGTGACCTGCTCCACGCTCCGGGCCCACCAAGACTGACAAGCTATGAACTAAATTCATCGTTCCACTTTTTGTGTTGTTTATGTCAGACGTTCTGCCATAGCCGAGAGAAAGTGAACGCATCCTTGTAAGAGCTTCAAGGCGAAGGAGGAGGACAAGAGTTTACATGGTGGCCACAGGTTCTCACATGAGAACTAGATCCTCTCAGTCCAAGAAGTGCTGGCTGCCTGTGAAGATGCTCTCCCCATCACAGTGCCTGTACAGTCATCCTGCTGGATTTCCTACAGTTATGTCTACCTCTCCGTGTTCCTGACAGGCAGCCCAGCAGTCGCATCCTCTCAAGCTTCCAGTATCCTCCACTCTAACCTTCCTGGATGATTTGCCTTTCAAGATGCTAATCTAAGTGGATGGTGCACTTAACCTGACCCCATGGCACAAAGGGATGAGCCCCTCAAGTATCCATCACAGATTTAGGGATTTCACCATATCATCTATACTTTATTGGGCTGCCAAGACTGAGGCTGTGTGGTGCTTATGGGACCCAGGCACGAGGAAATCTTCACTTTTACCAGACACAATAAAACTGCCCTATATAAACCAGTCGTTCTTCTCGTACAGCTGTTTCTGATTTTCTTGAAGATTTCTCGGAATTTAACCATTTTCTTCATTACTCAGAAATAAAATTGGCCCAGTTGTAAACCACAGTTCAGCTGGGGCTGTGATTCTTTTTTTTTTTTTTTTTTTTTTTAGTTATGGTCTCACTATCTAGCCCTTGCTAACCTAGAATTCACAGAATTCCACCTGCCCTTTCCTCCTGAGTGCTGGGACTAAAGGCATGGACCACCATGCCTAACTAGGGTATTTCTTCTTTAAAGTCCTATTGATTCTCAAATTTGCTGTAACCCAACTGAATGGAAGTCTCTGCAATCGTGTATGAAGCTTTTGTACACACTCAAACACTTTCTTGGGAAGCAACTTCGCTTCCATTTTCTCTGTTTCTTCAACTGTCCTGTGACAAAGTTCACATGTGATTATAACGGGAGTCTGGATAAACACACATAAAATACTTTAAGTGTGCCTGCCCACATGGGGAATACTCAGAAACCTTTATTATCATGAGCTCATGGGACTATCATGAGGATAATGAATGTAAATACTCGGTGAGTATTAACAGATCAACAGAGGTACTTTGCAAACCCTCACATGCTGCCCAAACACAACATATCTGTGACGTTTGTATTCTAAGCAGCATAGGAGTCTGAACAGCATGAAGTTGGAAGTAAACATAGGCTGGCATGGTCGCTTTGCCAAGCACAGGACTATCTACTTAAGAACCTATTTTAAATTCCCTCGATTATATTTTTTTAATACCAAGATCATCAGTAATAATTCTGAAATGACTGTGAACACGCTCTTGACAGTAGAGGAATGGGGAATTTGGCAGTTTGCTTCCTTGCACACTAGGATCAGACAAAATCAGTCTTGGCCTGACCATATCTGGAACTTCTGAGTGCTTGGCAATGAATATAGGAATTCGATAAAAGACAAGAAGGAACTGGGCAATGAGGACAGGAATGGGTCTGCTTGTAAACACACAGGACAATACTGTGAGATGCATTCTAAAATACATACATCATCACTCTTAAAATAACTTTGAACAAGGAATTTAACCTTCCTGTCTTGTTTAATTGTCTCCTCTCTTGTAATAGCATATGAATTAGCGGTTATAGGGGTAGACTAGGTAGATTGTTTTGGCCTAATTTGCTTGGTCTCATTAATTCAACAGAGCTGGCATGGGGTGCTGGTCCTTATCAGTCAGATGGTTAATGTAAAACACTTCTCCCATGGGGCTTTGTTTCAGGGCTTTGCAATGGGTACTGGTTGGACAGACAAATGGGCGCTATAGTCCCCGGTTGTGTAAGTTGCTAGAGTCAGACACCATTCTTTCCCGAGCCCTTGGCTAAAGATTTGAGCTTGCCTCCGACTCCTTGCTGGTGATTTGACCCCTGTGTCTTGCTGCGGGTTTTGTCTTCTGAAGCAGGTGGTGACACGTGCACTTAGTGACCTTGAACATAGTCTTTCTTGTGTCATATTAGACATCCACCATCAAATTTTTCTTTCTGCCGTGTCTGAGTAGAGTCTCACATTTACCAACTGTTCAAGAAGTGCAATTACCAGGAAACTCTAAGTATACCAGATACAGGAACAGTGTTCACAGCAACCAAAAGACAACACTCAATCACACTGTTGATTAATGATATTGTATATATTGCGATTATTATTTTCTTTCTGAGATAGGGTCTTGCTATGTAGTTGAGGATGGCTTCAAACTCATGGTCATCTGGATTCCTCCTCCCAAGGGCGGGGATTATAGTTATGAGCCTTCACACTTGGCTTATTGAATACTTTTTATTCCATTTGGCTTTTTGCTTTAATTGACCATGGTGCTTTTTCATAACCAGTATAAAATTGCTAGTTAATTGACTTTATAAACGTTAAGAAAGAGAGAAGACGCAGCACTTGCTGCATTAAAACTCTGCTAGTCCAAACTCTTAAAAATAGGAACACTGCACTTAAAAGAGTCTAGATGAGAAGATTCGGGGCAAACAAAGATAAAAAACAAGGCTAGCACCCAGACGGTGACGCAAACCGAAATTCTCCTCTTGCTACGCTCCAAAGCCTCTGTCTGTAGCTTTTTGTGTGTCCTTGATATTTTCAGCCACCCCTGAAACACACCGCTTTAGAAATCCAGTTTGTGTTAGAAGACTCAACAAAGAGGTGAACCCGAAATCAGGTAAAGCCAGGGAGCTCCCTGCAGCTGCTTGACCATAGCATCTGAGTCTGGTTCAGGTGGCCTTTTGTGAGGTTGGGGTGGGGAGTGGAGCTAGAATGCTTCATGTTGTTTTGGTTCAGATTCACAAGAAAGCAAGGCATCAAGGGAAATTCTGATGTGCCCATGGATGGCAGCTGAGCCATCCAGGGTCGTCTTAAAATAAAATTCTGCTGGGTTCCCTCGGGACAGCTTTCCGAGTTGACACAGCAAGGCTGCTTCTCGCCAGGTTCTATTTTTAAGTCCCAGTTCTAAAAAAAATAGTCTTTTAACTTCAAGATTGAGTTTCTAAACCATCTTTCATGAGTCTTGCCATCTTGCCAGAACGATCATTTGGTGGTTATACGCTGTGAATTCAGCCTGTTAAGAAGAAGAAAAGGGAAGAGAAGGAGAAAAGGAAAATTGGAAGACAAGGGTAAAAGGATGGAAGGCAAGATGGAGAAGAAAGGAAGGGGCATGCCAGGTACTATTTATATAGAGAGTGTAATTAAACCAATCAAGAAGGGTTCAGGGCTGGGAAGATGGCTTAGTTAGTAAAGTGCTTGCCTTAGGCACACGAGGACCAGAGTTCAATCCTCAGGAGCCAGTTGGAAGCCGAGAGAACTCCTGAAGGTCTCCTGGTCAGTGACCCAACCTTCTTGGCCATTTCCAGGTCAATGTGAAACTTTATCTCAAGAAAAGTGGATAGTGCCTGCAAAATGACACCTAAGGTTTGCCAGGGAGCATGGTACCCTTGGAGCTGGCACAGAACACACCCAACCACCAAACTCTCAGCACAAAGGAGATTTCTTACCCCAGAGGAACAAGAGGGGGAAGGGGCGGCGGCAAAGGCAGCAGCAATAGCAGAAAGCAAGAGAGCGAGTGTTTAAGGGGAAGGGGAGAAATGTGTGCTAAGGTGAGTTGGTAAGTCCTGATTGGTCATATTAGCCAAATATTGAATTTTGATGTCAGACCATGCTGTTTTGTTTCAGGAATGAGTCAGTGGCCCAATAAGGAACTAGACCTTAGGAGCTATCTTAGGTGTGTAATGGTCTTTGGCAAAAGGAAAGGAAAGGGGTAAAAGGGCAAAGCCCTCTACAATGTTTGCCATGCTCCAGCCTGCTAGAACTCTTTATGCTTGATCTCTAGACTCACATGTGGCATATACACCTGCACACAAACCCACAGCCACCCACGAGCATGCACACGCATGTATCACATACACAAAGATCTACTCTGAATACTTTACATCGATTTGCTTCCTCAGCAACTCAAGAAGAAACGTGGACCTGGAGAGGAAATCACTCATGCAAAACAGTGCAACCAGTACATGGCAAAGCTTGCTTCGAGCCAGGCAGCCTGGTCCTAGATACAGAACTCTTACCTACTTCTGTGCTTCCGAGTCAAGTATTTAGTCTTCAAAGTACTAAAAGATTGTTGCCTTTTACATCTTTTCTTTTCATAAATTTCAACACCATCAGTTCTTCATTATGGAGTTCTGACTTTTGTTTGATGAAATTACATTGGATGTGGTGGCGAGCAGAAATGTATCCTATCCCATTTTCAAGTCAGAAAGCCTAGGAGCTTGACGTTTCTCCTTTGCCATGAATAGGCCAAGTGACCCTTGGAGCTTGGTGCTCCCTCCTCTGTCATAATAGGCCAAGTGACCCTTGGAGCTTGGTGCTCCCTCCTCTGTGATGAATAGGCCAAGTGACCCTTGGAGCTTGGTGCCCCTCCTCTTCCATGAATAGGCCAAGTGACCCTTGGAGCTTGGTGCTCCCTCCTCTGTGATGAATAGGCTAAGTGACCTTTGATGTGAACCTAGAAAACTGGTTAAATTTCTAGAACTTTTTATTTCCTCATATGAAAGCCAGGAAAAGTATAAATAAACTAATAGTATCACAAAAATTAAATATGATAAAACACACAGTCTTCAGGCTGGCACATAGCAAACCATCCTTCCCAGGGAACATTTACTAGAATCAAAATGTTTGGCAGTTTTCCGCATTTCATTATCTTTGCATAAAGTTGTATGTAACTGTATGGAGAGCACTCTTGAGAGTGTCCCACTGAGTGCTGTCTATTGTCTCTACTATCTATGATGTGGTTTTAGCTGTCAACTTGACACAATCTCGATTACCCAGGAATCAAGTCTCAGGATGAATTATCTATATTAGGTTGGTCTTTGGAGGATTACCTTGATTACCTCGGTTGAGGTAAGAAGACCCAGTTATTGTGAGTGGCACCATCCCTCAGGCAGGAGGTCCTGGAGCAAGCTAGCTGAGAGCTAGCAGCTTTAGTTTATCTCTCCCTGCTCTGACTGTGACACTTCAGGTTCCTGGGCCTTGTCTTCCACAGTGATGGTCTGTAACACCCAACTGTGAGGCAAATCAACCCTTCTCCATGAGGTTGCTTTGGTCAGGGAATTTCTTTTAAAGTTTTTGTTATTTCATTTTACTTTATGTATATAGTTTTATATGGTGCCCTCAGAGTTCAGAAGCAGGCATTGAATCTTCTGGGCCTGAAGGTTGTAAGCTGCCATTTGGGTTCTAGAAATCAAACCTAGATCCTCTGGAAAAGCAACCAGTGCTCTTAACCACTGAGCTGTCTTTCCAGCCCCTGTCAGAGTATTCTGTGACAACAACCGGAAATTAAACCAAGACCCTGTCCATGTTGTTAATGTTGGGACCAGTGTGCAAAGAGAGCAGTAGCTACCATTACTATTTCTGCTCATCCTCCACTTCCCTCGGAACTGGACCCACCCTGATGGTTGCAGCCCACCTGTCTTCTCCTTCCACCCCACCAGATACTCCAGAATAGTTGCTAAACACCCCATTGCTAAAGGGCTCTGGACAGGTCTCAGGAAGCCTGGATCCATACTTTCACACGGCAGGCTCCTTTGTAAACCTAGAACTGATTCTTCTTCCTTCCACAACTGGGGACCCGAAGCCTGGTCCAGCCGCTGGTGAGTCCAACCAAGCCAGTCTGCGGTGAGGCAGGGAGTCTGAGGAGAGGCACTGACCAAGTCCAGGTGAGTAATCTCAGTGTCGTTATAAAGAAATTGGGCAGAGGAACCAGAAGAGCTGACTCTAGGAGAATGTAGAGAGAAGATGGAGTGTCAGTGTTTGGTTCCCTGGGCTTTTTAAAAGTGGCTGGAATGAGGGAGGACAGCATCCATTCAATGTGGGACTGACTGTCCAGCACTCAAAGCTGCCCGGTGCCAGTATCAGCAAGCAGAAGAGTTTGATCTACCTGGTCACCTCTAAGAGTGGCTGCAGGGTGGAGGTCAGCAGTATATATAGAACGCCCTTTGGCTTGTAGCCTGGAAAACTCGCATTCTTGTCACGCCCCCACCCTGCGGCTTTTCTGAAGCATCTCAGGATGTCATTCATCTATTTCTGACTTATTGACAGCCTGTTTGACCGAGGAGTTCAGGGAGTGCACAGGCTACACTGGTGTGCTAAGAAGGAAAGATAATAACATAACTAACCTACTATGGCTTGTCAGACACTGTTTCCCACACCACTTACAGGACAAAGGTGGTGACTTGGGACGATCGGGAACTATGTTCAACTCTAAAAGAAATCTCAGAACCCAGCCAGCCCTGGGTTCCACTGTCTACATTGTTGGTAAACATAAGGCTCATTTTTTTCAACCCAAAGGATAAAGCAGTCAGGAATAGAAAATCAACAGACCTGGAATTCATTCTCTGTTCTAGCCCTTTGCAGATGGACAAATAACTTTATTCTCTTAAAATGCATTTCCTCTACTAGAAACAAAGGGACAGTATCTTCCTTCATGAAATTGCCTGTGAGCACCACAGGCCCTAACCCAAATACAATGTCTATGAACTCTGCAGCATTAGAATTCAGACACATGCTAAATAGCACAGAGCTGTTTACTAGAAAATTAATTGGATAATTTATTTACAGGGCCTATTATGAAACTTTCCAACAGAATCCAGATGAGATGAATTGACTTTGCTTAGCGTTATTAGAAAGTGGGAAAGGAAGTAAAATGTGTTGACTGTTAGATGCATGTTTCCATAGGGCCGAGCAATGCCATCCAAGGTTTTTTACTGCCCTCACATGCCCAGTTACAATTTAAATTTATTACTAAGCTGTGGACTGAATACTTATGACTTGTCTTCCAGGCCAGCAAATAAAAATTTCAGAACTCCTAGTAAAAGAAAGAGAGAGAGTGGAGAGAGAGAGAGAGAGAGAGAGAGAGAGAGAGAGAGAGAGAGAGAGAGAGGAAGAAAGGAAAGGAAGGAAGGGAGGAAGGAAGGAAGGAAAGCAGGAAGGAAGGAAGGAAGGAAGGAAGGAAGGAAGGAAGGAAGGAAGGAAGGAAGGAAGGAAGGAAGGGAAAAATAAAAGGGAAGAAGAAAAACTAGCTTGCAAGGTAGCTTTTCTATCACCTGAGAGAAAGGCTGCCCTCCCCCTGTTGCATTAGTGGCTTCAAACATTTGTCTTGGTGCCCTGTAAACTCAAAACTATCTGCAGCCCCCTCAGAATGGCTTGTTTGTGTTACACACATTGTCCTTTACTCTATTAGGAAAAAAAAACTTAGAATAGAATTTAACCATTTATTAAAACTCACTGAAAAAGAGCAATAACAATAATACATTTATTGTTTTGAGGAAGAAAAAACCCACTCCACTGGCAAAGGAAGTTCAGCGAGAGGGAGAGGCATGACCTCGGTTTATGCTGTTGTAAATTCCTTTAACAAGGAGCTTAAGTGGGGAAAGGATTCTCCTATCTGCTCTGCATCTAAACTCTTGCTGTATGCCTTTCTCCCTTGAAATATAAGAAAATTCATCTTTACACAGTGTATATTGAGAAAGGCATGTGCTTCAATGGCTTTCACAATAACTGTAGATGCTCTTGGCTAGCACAGTAAAGTATGAAGCATCCTTTTTTGTCTACTAAATGGATGTTTAGTGGGACAGTGCCATCTGAAGCTGTACCAGCGAACTCCACGCCATTCTCAGTTTAAAACTCTTTTGTTGCCTCATATTTCGAATGGCTCTTAGGTTATTACTCATGAGACATGCATGGTATTGGTCATTTGGGAGTGTTAGTTCATTGGCTCATACCATCTGTGTGGTTCTACTTTACTATACAACACTAAAACACACTTCATTAAGATTGCCACAGGGCTCATCGGAAACCGCATTAGCTGTTGCAAAGCTGGGAGTATAAAAATGGAAAATACACATTTTTCAAAAACTTTGGATTTGTATTGAAATAAGTGGACCTTTTTATCTATTTTCAAGGGGGGAAAGCCATATTCCTAGGTAAAAGTGGATGGCTCAGACACACTTGCACACTCTGCCCTAAGGTCTTTGCTTTGTGCTTAGGTGCCAGCAGATCAGCCAGCCTCTTTAGAGGCCAATGTAAAGTGAAAAGCAAGAGCCCTTAGGGCTGCGCATGAAAATGCATCCCACTCCACAGACCTCCTGAGAGGCTCTCAGGAACTCCAGGGTTTTGCAGATGGTCCTTAGCTGCACTACTGTCTCCAGGGTTAACAGGACTCTTGATCTGATCCTGATGGTTGGGTTCTTAAACTTCCTAAATGGAAGCCATTAATGCCAGGCAAGTTTAGACAGGTGTGCTGGGGATGGGTGAGTAGTAACATGGAAAGGTGTTCACAGTTATTGCTGAGTCAAAAGGACGATTGGTGTTTGTGCTTGTCACTTTGCTGTCTCTGTGATAAACACCATGGACAAGGCACCTTACAGAAGAAAGGGTTGACACTTTTGACTTATGGTTCCAGAGGGTTAGAATCCATAATGGCAGGGACAGTCTAGCAGCAGGCAGCAAGTGTCAAAGTTGGAACACCTAACCTCCCCAAAGAGCGCCATCATCTGGGGAACCAAGTAATCAGATACCCGAGACAATGGGAAACATTTCTCATCCAAACCACCATAGTTTTCTACTGTAATATCTGTAATATCATTTATGTTCTAGAATACACAGGTATGCACATATCAATAGCTCTATGAGGGGCAAGGAAGACACATTCACACACACACACAAAGAGAGAGAGAAAGAGCACCCTACAGTCTTACCTGTGTACCTCAGGCTGGGCAGCAACTTGTAAGCCTTCTCCCTTAGCCTCCCAAGTGCTACGAATACAGTTGGGTACCACAATGCCTGGTTTGCATTGTAGGTGCTTAGTAAACACTTTCAATAAATGAACTGCTTTAAAACCAAAGGACAGAATTACTCCATCACTCTAGCTCTTCTTAATGTTTCTTCTTTCTCCATATATAATATATTACTATATTATATTATATATAGTACTATATACATATAGTATCATGTCTGTGTATAGATATCATAATTTGAAGGCATCTCTACCCAACCTTTCTGTAATAGTATTAAGAAACAAGAGGCATGGTTGGCGAAATCGCTCAACAGTAAAGACACTTGCCCTGCAAGTCTGGCAACCCAGGAATCCACAGTGTAAGGATAGAACTGACTCTCAAAAATTGTCTTCTGACCTACACACACACACATACCTTGGTGCAAACATACCTACACAGACATACACAAGTAATAAATAAATTTTAATGTAAAAAAACGGAAGAAGAAGCATTAAGCAAAACTAGAGTGATGGAGTAAGGCCATCCTTTGTTGTGAAGCAGTTCGTTTATTGACACCATTTACTAAGCACCTACCCTGCAAACCCGGCATTGTGGCACCCACCTATAGTCCTAGCATTTGGGAGACTGAAGAAGAAGGATCACAAGCTGCTGCGCAGCCTGACATACATAGATAAGACCCTCAAAACAAAACAAAAATCTACTTTAAAAGCCTAAGAAAACAAAGGAACTTCCACAGTGGTAGAGGTTCAGGCTCAGTTTATTTTTATTTCCAATCAGAAGTTGTCACTTTGTCATGTCTAAACATTTTCCCACTGGGGTATGGTGCTACCATGGTGATTCCCACTGCAGACTTACTCAGTTCGCCCTGAAGGTCCCACACTCACCTACTCAGGACCGCTGTACAAGATAGCAGGAGTTCTCAGACTTTGTGGGAAACAGGATCTGCCTCCAAAATGGCATGCGCAGTGATCATGTGCCAGTCATTCTGTGCCTTAAATCAGTGTGTACTAAATCAGTATGTTACTCACTCTGGGGAATTAATCAGAGGTTGTGGATGCTCCCAGGTCGCATTCACAGTGCTCTCAGATGAGCACCAGCTACTACTTAATACTCGTGCATGCATGGACTGAATTTGGATCTAATCCAAATACATCCCACTCCTTCCCCTCCAGCTCCTCCTCTCTTCCGTCCCACACACGTTTCCCTTCCAATTTTATGTGCTTTCGTTTGGAGGCAGCACCACCAAATACCAAGTTCCTTTAGTGCTGTCTATACGCGCACAGCTGTGGGATGTCTTCGAGTACGGCTACCCTGTCAGGGCCCACATCCCTGGAGAAAATGGACTCTCCTTCCAGCAGCCGCTAGCAATTGTCAATAGCTCCTCAGATAGGGAGAGGGCTTTATGAGCCTTTCCCCCCGTCCATGCTGGCCTGATCTTGTGCAGGTCTTGATGTGGTCACCATCGCTGTGAGTTCATGTGTGTAACTGTATTGTCAGGTTCATCAATGACTGTTTCACTGCAGGCATCCACTTCCTCCGGCGGTTACACTCTGCCCACCCATCTTCTACAGTGTGTCTCCTGACTGTTGTGGCAGCCTGCTTGAGGGAGGGAAACAGCTAAGAAATGGAATTAGATTCCTAAAGCGTACCTTAAATAGAAAGATGTCAAGATTGAAATTGTGGTTGGAGGAATCACAGAGGGGTAGTGATATTTTGTTTGTGCTTTAACAAATAAAGCTTGCCTGGAGATCAGAGTGTGGAACCAGGCATAGCGTTAGCCATAGAGGCGAGGCAGTGGTGGCACACACCTTTAATCCCAGCACTAGGGGGGTGGAGACGGGAAGGGATGTGCCTGGGTAGAGAGAGGAATATAGGCGGGAGGAGACAGCAGCTCAGGATTCAGTCTGAGGTTTCCTAGAGACAGGCTACCCCATTCAGTCTGAAGATTTCATAGAGGTAAGACCTAGTGACTGACCGCTCTGCTTCTCTGATCTATCAACTTTCAGCCCCTAACATCAGACTCTTGGTTCTTATTGTTAAGACCAATTAGAAGTCCTGCTATATCTGGTGCCCACAGAGTCACTGGGAAAGGCTAGCCCATCATAGAGACGCCCCTTCAGAAGAACTGAGAAGGAGCATGTAGAGAGGTGGGTACCCTTCAGGGTTCTGAGATGGCAGCATGGGATTACGCTAAATTAGGAATACCAAAAGTGTCTTCCAAGAAGCAAGACCCACCCAGCCAATGCTGTGAAAGTGGCTGAACGACACAGTCAAAGCAAGAGGCCCCAACCAATGCCTTGCAAGAAGGTAAATGGTGTGGCCAAACGGGATCACAGTCAGGTTTTCTCCCGTTAAACAGTTTTATCCTCTGGCAAGTTAAGTGCAGGTGAAAGGCAATGCAGTGTGAACAAGTGGTTCTTGCTGTTTCAAGGCTGAGCTCTGGGGGTGGGGCTCCTCCTTTAAAACGCGCTTACAAATACACTGAAGTGAATATGCTGCCGTTCAGTATTCATCCCCACCCACCCATTGTCCCACCCCCACCCCACCCCAAGCCCATCAGTATTCCTACCCAGCCTGCCAGCAGCGGCTCAGTTCTGGATGTACATAAAGAATTCTTGTTGCTGTTGCTCCCCCAAGTCACCCCACAATAAATCCTTTCATACACTCTACAGCACAGTTTCACATTGTGTTTCTGAAAACAGACTCACTCTGTTCCATCAGCTAGAAACAACAGGGAAAGTTGAACCGTTGCTCACGGCTTCACGGAGTGCGGATGCGTCTGTCACTACGTACAGACATTCCTGTCTGTCAAAGCACTCTCCCTCGGGTTCTTTGTTCTGTTAACTTTTTCCTGAAATAATTATATGTTACTATAACAAGTGAATTTTTAGGTTTATCCTCAACCCGCTTACTTAAAGTTTGAACATGAGTAAAGGAAATGGAGACATTATATGCCTTATAAAGCCAATTGTGAAAAGGTATCTTTGAAGTGACGAATTAAGCACGTGCTTATGCAATTGGTTTGTTGTAATCTACTTCTGGCAACCCACATCTTCATAGGCTGTTGGCAGTCACATGCTGACCCTCAGTAGCTCCCTGCTTTTCTCGTGGCCCCAACCTCCTTTTCTCCAGCCCACTCCCCACTCTCAGCAAGAGCAGACTGTGCATAGCACCAATCTGATGATGTTGCTCTGGGCTTCACCAAAGCTAACATCCCTACTTACGAAAGCGTCTACATGAAACAACCTCAGGGCATTTCTACCGTGGCTTTGCCTAAGCAAAGGCATCAGATGCCTGCCTGGCAGTGTGATGTGTTCTGTCCCGCAACCTCTAATGTTCCTCAAGTTTTCAATCCCTAGACATCAAATCCCCCTTTGCCAGCGCCATGGAGTCACAGAATGCTTGGGGTCATTTTCTAGCAAGTTGAGTAAGTTATTCCGGTTTTACCTTTCAGTAGAAGCTGCCTTGCACTCACTCACCAGCTATTGCTATTATTCCACACCTTCATAATAACATGGCTTGGGTTTTGCTGAATGTCTTCTAGGTTCTGCTGTTTTTATTCATCCCCGATTTTCACACACTCTGTGGGTAAACAAGCTACCTGTGGCCTCAGATCTTCTTAAGTTGGAATATCTTGTGGCTTGGAAGAGCTCACCAATAGTTGCCCAGAAGTACTCATCCATAAAGACAAATAGGAAGTCTAGACAGGCCCACCCTTTAGGGAGGACTGACTTGTGTGTATCGAGGTCATCGTGAGCGTCTGAGCACTATAGAGGAGGTATAAAGAAAAGAAATCAGCTGCAAACTGGTAAAAGTGGCCGTGGCAGAGAATGGTAGCTGAGCAGGATGCCTGGGTATCAAAGCCAGGGGAGGATTCAGAGGGAGGGCTGACCTCCTGGAAATGGTTCCATTCAAGAGCAGAAAAGTGTTATTCTGAACTGTCACAGCTGAGTGCCAAATATATGAAAATGGAAAAAAAAAAAACAACCACAAACCCTTTAAGTCCATTTGGGCCATAATAGAAATGCTGATTGCAGCTCCATCCATCACACCACTTCTGCCCAAAGGTGCACAACACACTTGAAGATGGCCCTTGTCAGAAACAACATTTCATAACATTTTTATCAAGCCTGCGTCGACATGTCAAAACCTGGGCTGGATTTGTGAAGGTATGAAAATAAAGAAATAATATGGCTGAGATAAAGAATATTTTTTCTTTTCACTAAAGCAAAAATACTGCAGTTCTATTCCACAAAGTGTTCAGGGTGTAATGTTCTGATCAGTTGTTATAAATGGCATCAGCAGCAGGTGCAGGAGGCCAGGTGCTCCAGGGAGAAAAGAAAGGACTAGATGGAGAGGCCTGGGGTCAGTGCACCTGTGTTTAAGGAAGTGCCGCATGGCTTCCTGCCCACCACATAGAGCCGGTACATATGAGAATAAATATTGTCATTGGGGCTGTTGGTGCAGGACATTATCACTGTGTCTTAATTGTAGCTGCAGTGGTTTTTCTTCTCATATTTTCAAACAACCACCAGGGAGAGCTTTCTCTTTTAATTGTGATGGCTGCAGGGCTGAACCAGGAGAGAAGGGAGTAGTGTTGGATAGTAAGATTCAGTTACCATTGGGGATCCAGAATGCCACGTCCACTCTCCTACTCATTCCTGTCTTCCACAAAGGACCAGGTGTGTTAGGTGTGGAAATAGAGAACTTTCTTTCTTCTTCCCTTGGAAATAGCATCAAAGGCCATATCATGCCAGATGCACAGATTGTAATATTTAATTTTTTAATCATTCATGTCTTTAGAAGTTCAGAATATTTTCATCTCTACACATTGTAGTCATAACTTCTAAGGGGCATGATTTGTGTGGAGAAGACAACCTTCTAGATGAAAGGAAAGTGGACCTAGAATTTTCTGTAAAAAGCACATTAGTCTTGCTTGCTGTTTCTTTGAGTGTGTTTTTGTTTGCTTTGTGGGGTGAGGGAGAGTTAAGAAATGGTTTCCTTATTGTCTTTAAAGCCATGTAGCATTTGACTAACTCGTACAGAATTGAAATTTCAAATTTAACTTTCATTCGCTGCCTACTTGACCTCATTGTGACACCCAAGTGCTGTTCCCTAAAGCCAATGTAGTCTCTAGGAAGCCATGGGCTGTTCTAGCTCTGACCAGGGGTGCAATCCTGAGGCACGTACTTCCATGTTTTCCAGAGCACAGTGAAGCCATTTGCTGGTGGTCATATGTGGGGAGACACTGAGATCAAAGGATATAGAATGAGGTCAGTAATTAGCATCCATTTGCACTGTCTAGCAAAACATAGATTTGTCTCAAAGAATAGACTTGTTTGATCACTTGCTCTTGCCTGAGAACTATAAGAATCCCAGCCCTTTGATTAGAAATCCTTCTCTCTAATCCTAGTGATGGGACCCATCTCCAGCATTCGGCACTAGGAGTACAGCAAGCTATCTGATTTTCAAGTCGATACAATGACTTGCTAGAGAGAAGAAAATCCTGAGTGTTTAGTTCACCCTTTACTGAAAAAATAGCTTTGCACTGCAGGATTTTAAAAAAACAAACCTTGAAAGAATATGTAGACATGGGATAGCATGTATTGTTCTTCAGAATAAGCAATGCAGACACTGGGGCTGACACAGGAGGATGCAAGGAGCAGGAAAGGCTAGTAGTAGAATCTAGACCACTTATTGTCAAACTGTCTGTCTGAGAGCCACTTTAAAACTAGAAAAGCCAGGGCCAGTGGTGGAGCATGTCTTTATCCCCAGCACCCTGGGCAAGGAGGCAGGAAGATCTCCAGGACTTGGAGGCCATCCTGTTCTACATATCAAGTTCTAGACTAGCAAGAGCTACACAATGGGACTATAAAAAGAAAAGAAAATCATGAAAAGCCCGCATAAAGAGCAGTCTGCCAGGCCACCGTAAAAACTCCCGGCTTCATGGCCATAACCTCACCCAGCTAAAGACTGTTTCCCCTGGTTGACTTGGCCTTAAAATAGGAAAGACTACTAAATATTTGGGCTTGTGCATGATTTTGTGCATAAACTCTTTAAAGTGTCACAAGATATTTGATGTCTTTGTATTCTCTTCTTACTTGGTAATATACCTCCAGAAGTGAGTCTGTGGGCCATGTGTCCTGCTTGTCCAAGTCAGGCCCAGAAGTAAAATAAAACAGTGAGTCCTGTGGCCACTCTGTTTTACCACAGCATGAGTGCACAGGCATGCGCACACACACACAGGCACACACACACACACACACACACACACTCTCTCTCTCTCTCTCTCTCTCTCTCTCTCTCTCACTCACACACATGTACACACTTTAGTCCCACATTTAACCCTCTACTCTCAGGCTCTGTAACAATGACATTTTCCCTTCCTGAATTTGAATGAAAAAAAAGCAGGGGTTTGACACCCATTATTCCATGTCTATTTAAGAAGCCTGCCCACTCAGGACATCAACCTAGGAAGAGTTGACAGGTATCAACCTTTTCATTTGGTAAAGGCCGTCCTTCCTGTTTCCTGTTTTCTCTTTTCATCACTTCTTTGGCTGTCTCAGCAGTGTCCTCTGTGGCGATGCTGACGCCATGGACCTTAGAGAAAGGACACAGGACCAAAATACTGTCACATCGTGGAAGGCATGCTCAATACAATGAAGACTTAACACGGTTATGCCACCATCCTGCACCACTCGCCACCGGAGCTGAAAGCAGTAGTTATGGCTGATGCTACCTGCTTAAGAAATTAAAACTTTATCCCAAGACCACTCAGGCAAAGGGCGGAGCCTGTACAGGCTCTCTTCTGTGCTGCCTGTAGCCTTCCCTACAGCAATTGCTTGGCTTTCTTAAGCAATCAAATTTTGTTTCCTTTTTTGAATTATGAAATTCATTTTTATTTCAGAACATATTCTCACGTTAAAAGAAAAAGGTGTGTGTCATTATTAATTCTTTCTCTCAGAGAAAAATAACTTTTAGCATTTTGTAAAGAATGCTCCAGATTACTTTTTCTCAAAGATTTCTCACATAACTATAAAAGAGAAGTTGCTTTGTCCGAAAGGTCTTTTCTCCTGTTTTCTGCCCTCCCCACTCCTCCGCCCCCACCTCGTTTCCCTCTGGCATCTGTGTAATATTTTACTTGTTTTTCTTGAGTTGTAAACATGCTCAGAACTTTGAAAGAAAGGCTGGGGGCCCTTGACTCTCCTCATAACCTTTCCTCACGTCTTTGTCTTCAGCCAGCCTTCCCGCTTGCTCGCCGTCTCACATGAGAGCTTTCCTAAGGGACAAGCATCCTCTCCCCATCTTCACTCCCCACGAGCAATGTGCCCTGCCCGTCATTGCATCTGGCTTCCCTCTTTGCTTCTCTTGCTACTCATTGGTAATTTCTGCCACCTCCCTCTAGGGAAGGCTGCAGTTCACACTGTCACCTCCTCCGTCGCCTCCATAGCACTCCACACTCTCCTCTTACTCTCCCTCTCACCCTTTAATGTCCCTCTTCTTTTGCTTATTTTTAAAGCAGAGCTGTTCTTTAGGCTTCTGAGTTGAGTCCTCATTTCTTCTGCCTCCTAAGCTCGTCTGCCACTGCCATTTTCTTATCCATCTACCTGTATGTGTAGCCCTATCTCTCTCCTTAGAAACGGATGCACATGCCCCAAAGGTCAACTAGATGTTTCTACTTGGCGGAACTTTTCCGAGACACCACAAGTCCATCGGCGACCTTGTGTGTGCATTGCCTTCCTTACCCTTTCTGGTTGCTAATTTATTTAGTAATCCCCCTGATGGTGAGTGCAGAAGGACAAAGAGAGTGAAGGACTCCATGAGTGAGAGTGGACAATCCCTTCTAGTTTAACAGTGAAGAGAGCGGAGAAACGTGGATGTGAGGAAATCACCTTCTAAGTGTGCGAAAACCTAAGCAATTTGGTGGGCAGTGAGAAGAATCATGGTAGAGAAGAGATTAAAGATAGGGAACACTGGAGGATAGGATAGAGAAGAGATTAAAGATAGGGGACACTGGAGGATAGGATAGAGAAGAGATTAAAGATAGGGGACACTGGAGGATAGGATAGAGAAGAGATTAAAGATAGGGGACACTGGAGGATAGGATAGAGAAGAGATTAAAGATTGGGGACACTGGAGGATAGGATAGAGAAGAGATTAAAGATAGGGGACACTGGAGGATAGGAACTGACCCCAGACAACTCTGAGACCGAGAGCTAAAATGGCAATGGGAAAATCTTAGCTCCCTGCCACTATTGTTAATTCACTGTGTGACTTTTGCTTTAATACATTCTTGCCTATTAAATATCATGAAGCAGTAACTAAATCATGATAAACCATTGTTGAAGTACCTATGTGAAATATTTAACCTTTACATTCATATTGACATCTAAGGTTAAACAAAAACTACAATTGAGGACAATTTATCCTGTTAGATACCAAGCATTCCTTCTCCTTTTCAAAACTTCTTATGTGAGTTCCACTCCTCTTGAGTATGAAGAATACTTTAAATTCAGTTCACAAACACCTCTTTGTTAGATTTCTTTTGGTAGTGCTGGAGGTTGAATCCAGGGCCTCATGTATTCTCAGGAAGTGTTCTACCACCAAGCTGTATCCCCAACCCACAGACATTGTTATTATCTTCATCATTATTATTATTATTAGTTCATATTCTGAAACAAGTTGCTTCATTTGTGGACTCGATGGCCTCAGCTTCTATTGATATTGTTATAGACTTTCCCAGTCTTTTTCCTGTGGAATAATTTCCACAATAGCATGTCTCACAACTTCGCAAGTGTTGTGATTTACTTAATTCAAATGAAGACATCCATTTTTCAATTCCACTTCTGTGGAAAGAAGGAGGAGGGACAGAGAGGCAGTGTGTAAAGGTGAGGAGAAGGTGGAAGTCTGAGTGGGGCAGAGTTGAGTTGCCAGGTATGTCTCTAGTTCTTTAGGAAACCACAGATATGACCCGATTGGATGGCATTCCGAAGGGTGCCAGCAGGAACAAAGAACCAGGCAATCTTGTTTCAAGCTAGTCTGATTGAATTCAGAACGATGTCACTCAGAACGGTGGGGAAAGATAAGAGACACTGTGTTTGGGGTTTCAGACATGACCCACAGTCTGGGCTCAAGGCTTCTCATAGGCAGGGAGACTATCATGCCGCCTCTCATTTCTCCACCTTGAGTCCTTTCTCCCTTTTAGCTCCCTGGCACTAACAGTTCTTCCTCAGATGTCCTTATTAAGAGTGCACAAAAGTGACCTCAAGCAGTCAGCCTGAGGAGGCTGGGCTTTGAGGGCCTCCTTTCTCTGCCTCAGTTGAAACCCTCAGCTTCAGCATCTTGCCAGGGCTGTGGGTGGAGCACAGGACATGATTACCCTGTAGCTTCTCCTCCCCCATAAGCCCCGCCCCTTCACACTTGGACAGAGGGCAGATTAGCTTTCTTCCTCCTCCTACTTCTCTCCTCTGGCTGATGTGCAAGATCTTGCAGAAGCCGGGGACTTGCTTCTGGGCTTGGCAAAGTGCATAGGAAGAAGCCGGGACTTCCCGGCTGGGAGGAGGGAGGAAAGCTGAAGATCCCCGCCTTTGGCTCAGCTAAGCAAAGTGGGCAGCTCAGTGCTTGAAAGAGGATTGTGCTTGCACTAGATATCAGTAAGTGGGCGGCTGTGTGAGTGCCCCAGGGTCATGGGGTAGACTTGAGGATGAAGCTTGATTGTAGGGGAGAGCTGCGAGACTGCTGTCTCTGTGCATGTCGCGTGGAGTCTAGATGCTTAAGCACAAGAATCAGAACTCCTAACGCCTCCTCCCAGTCCTGGAAAATGGCAACTTCTACTGAGAATAATTTGAACAGGCTCTCCTTTCCTGTCCGCTCTTCCCAGGAAAATGTGCTACTAAATCAGACAGAGTTGGGATTAAGTGGGGAAAATGAAATGTAGTATTAACAGAAACTGCAGTCTCGAATTTCGTTCTGTGTGTGCTGGCGTTGTTATATCTATTAACAGAAATTGTCAGCAAAGTCTGAGGCAGGGGCTTAAGTGGGGAAGTTGAGACTTTCTGTGACCAAGAGGCTGAGGAGTCCTTATATAAGGGATTAAATGCAATATTTATGTAATAAATAATAAGTGGGTTTTTAAAAAAATCACTAAATGGGAGCAGCAGCCAAGGAGCATAAAAGTGCATGATAATAATTAGGAAAAGAAAATTTCACATCAATAGCTTTTTGTAGCCAAAAATTTCAAGATGTTTACAAAGTCATAACAGTGATGCACGAATACTTCAATTATTGTTGTACATTATTAATACTGTTGCCGGGCAAGATCTGTGGTTCTCTGGTCAGCAAGTTCTGGCAATGAAGCCACTGCCGCTGGTGCAAGGAATTCTGGGATGTCTGACAGTGAAATGGATGGAAGGACTCACATTCCATCTCTACTTAATGCCCTTTTGTCCAGAAACCGGGTCATGCAGATGAGCTACTTGGTACGTATACAGATCAATATGGGGAAAAGCATTTCTGAGGGCTGCGGAGCAGAGTGTCTCAGCTGAGCTGAGAGGACCCAGAAGCAAGGAGACAGGAAGTCAGCTTGGCTGAAATCAAACTTTTTCATGTTGTTTTCCTTCCACCCTGGAAGGGAACCTCAGATGAAGACAAGAATAATATCTGGGAGGAGCATTGGGACCATTTGTTCTGTCCTGAGTGTCAAAGTTTATTCATGTGTGGATGAAGTTGGGGGTTTCTCTTTATGCAGCCCCAAATTTGAAGTCTCTGATCTCTATTACAATAAATGGCATAAAATAAGAGATATATTTATAGGGAAGGAGAAATATTTTGAGATATAACATATATTTTGAAATAAAACATTCAAATATGAATTCAAAGAGACAAGAAAGACTATGTTCTGCAGCATAAAGAAGTCTCATGTCATGGCCATTGATAGGCAATACCCGTGCTAATATGACACCAGAGACTGAAGTTTTAGAAATCTAATTGCTTAATTCTAGTTTGTGTGGATAGCATCCAAAGCAAGGTGGGTTTTGTCTGGTTGTTTTTGTTTTGGTTTCTACTTTGGACAACAGAAAAGTCCATAATGACCTTTGTCTTTATTTGCCATTGGTATAAAGGAGTTCCATTATACTTCTGATAGTCCCAGTGGAGAAAAAAAGATAAATATGTTACCATTTTTCTGCAACATAACTGTGAGATGATTGTTATGATTGGACTCCTTCTACAACCTTAGAATATGTATTTATGAATTTTGCTGTGGGGAAGAGGAGTAGAAAGTGGTCATTAGGACCAGTCATAGCAATAAAATAATAAAATGGCAATAAATCATACTTATAGATATACCTGACTCTTCCAACTTCATAAACCACTGAATTTTGAAGCATATTATTTGTTAAAATTACTTTTTATTTTCAATATTAGTATTCATGTGATTTATTGAAATATTAAGAACCTGAGAGTTTGTTGGCTGCATTATATAATACTTCTCTTATTCTTAAAATATATAAGGAATTAAAATATAACATGTGATAGTTGACATTTTAAGAATAGTATAATTCTAAATGAAGTTTCTGTTCTTGAGAAAAATGTGCTAAGAGTCTTCAAAGAACTGCTGGTTTATCTCAGAGTATTAGAGAATCTTTGCTGAAACTATAGACTAAGACAGAATATTGAGGAGGACTGAAGGCATACTTTGGATGCAGGATGATAAGCAAAGTCAATGTATAGGTATAAGATGGTGGATTGCTATACACGAGGGACTGATGTCAAGAATGATGCATTGTGACTAGTGAAAGAGTTAAATAGTTTTTTGTCTTTAAGAATTATTAAGTAGGAATTAAGATTTTTAATGAAAAGAAACTAAATTATATTTAAAATTGTTCTTTCACAAGAAAAGTAAAGAACAAGGCTATGGAAAGCTAAGCAGTGATGAAGACCTCGAAATAATTGTTGATCAGAAGCAGGTAAGTGAACACTCCGTATGTTTCCTGTTGCCATTAGACTTTGACCTGGTAGCCCTTTGGGTTCAGAGCCCTTCCCAACAGCAGTTTTAGCTTGTCTAACTAGAGCTGTTATTAATATAGGTTTGGGTAGCATCAAAGCGCCCCTCATCTCTGCTCCACTGATTTCTGTGTGATGCCGGTATGTGTGTGCTGTGAAAATAAACAATAAAGCACGAAGCAAGGCCGAAAGGAGAGAACTCTGCAGACTCAATACAGTGAGTCAAAGTAACATAATTTGATTGAGAAAAACAGATTTAAGTAAGATCTAGAAAGCATATTTTCTTGAAATTGAGAAACACTACCATTGGTGTGTCTTGTAAAACAAAGTATGATTGAGGGGGTTAATAAAATATGTGAAATTTGAGATATTTAAACTTAGATCTTCCCCAGTTTGGTTTCTGTTTGTCTGCAGTGTTAAGGTGATTTGAAATGAAATGGTCAGTGATGCTGCCCAGAATTTGAGAACCCTCTGGCTTGGATGTTATATTGGCCCATAAGGTGCAATGAAAATGGCTTAACAGAGCATAAACAACGACGCATCAGGGGGTGGACGGTGTCCAGCCAGAGCACTGGCTTGGCATTAGCCCTTAACATCTTTGTTAATTATCAAGGAGACAAGATAACTGCCAGTGTACTTAACATACATGTGGCGTTGTCTCTGACGGCAGTGTCAACGGAGTGGTAATTAAAAATCTGAGCTAATGAGGATATTAGAAAGTAGCCATTGACTTAGAGAATGGCTGTTGAATTTGGACAACTTTCTTGTCAGGTAGTTGTTTTACGGCATGGCATGGTGATGACACTAAGGGAGCCTGTGTGTGTGTGTGTGTGTGTGTGTGTGTGTGTGTGTGTGTGTGTGTGTCTGTGTGTGTGTCTGTGTGTCTGTGTCTGTGTGTGTGTGTGTCACAATGGGGAATGGGAAGTCATTAACTTAAGTCCTGCTTGTTAGAATGGTTGGGGTAACTGAAGGGATCTCCTGGAAGATCTTGGCTGGGCAAAGCATTTCCATGAAAGTTCATGGTGTGTGGGCACAGTAGGACTTGTTTAGCCACCTTTGTGCTTCCCACCCTGTTGTGACTGCTGCCCCTGAATACAGCAATGTAGGGGTGTGAGGGTCTGGCCGGCACTCTGCTATTCACTGCCAGATTGTCAATTTAACTAATAAGGTACATGGAGCCCCAGTTTGTACCTCTGGTATTTTAATTATGCTAGATTAATTACTTGAGACATGCACTCTAGACTGTGATTCTGGTTAAGGATTGGACCTACCTGACAGATAGATTAGTAAAGGGTACGTGAGTGTACCATAAGAAACACATGTGCGCGCACATACACACACACACACACACACACACACACAAACCTCTATCAAAATGAAGTTAGTTTTTATTTCTTGTTTAATCATATAGAAATAAATCCTTACTTTTATACTTCATTTTTATCTTCTTCCTCCTCAAAACTTTTAGCTTTTTCCTTTTAAGCTTCTTGTTTTAACATATTGTTGTGATTCAGAAAACTCCAGAATTGTTTGTCTTTGTATTTTTGATGAGGAGTTCACGAAGGAGAGACTTCATTTTCCCATGCTGACTTTCAACACATTTATATTGTTGGGACCACATACTTCCAGTGCAGTCACCAAGTTGGTACCACTTGGAGTGACCCCGCACTGCTGAGTCATTCCTGTTAAAACTTGTTTCAAAACATGACAGATTTGAACACGTCAGCTTAGGCACTGACTGCTGGCAGTGAAGAGTCTGCCCTCATCCTGGAGGATTTGAGCTTTGAGTTTTGAGTGAATCCTAGGTTGAAGCAATGGCAATGTTCACACCCCCAACTAAAATAGCAAGGAAAACACTGTAATTAGTCATTATAAAACTCCAGGAAAGTTATTTCTAAAATTAAGAGACAAACAAGCATGTTTGTGGGTACATGCATGCATCAAATACATTTTTGCTCCAGAAATGCAGTTGTTCATTCCATATACATAATGGAATTACACAGATATGTGTAATAATATTTAAACTTTGTGTCCCTATGTACTATTTCGCCAATAATCCTTATGGCAATCTGTAGCTTCCAAAAGCATTTGTTTGTCAATCTTCATGTAACTCCAAGTAGCTTTTCCAGTGACTGCTGTCAAAAGAAAATCTAAGGAAAATAAATAACATAATTGAAGTTCTGTGATGGGCAGAAGTCGATGATCTCATTAAACCCGTCACTTAACTGCTGCCGCTCCACAAGTGCTGTGCAAGCTCTGTGCCAGCTCGTCAGTCAGGTGATTCACAAGGCTAGTGCTTCCTCAGAGAGACCAGTCCTGCTTATGTAAGCACGTTCACAGCAGAAGCAGTGTGCAGGATGTGGGCTTGCCATCACAGGCTGCTGCTCTCAAAAGGGCAGACGATGTTGCTGTGTCATTTTGATGTGGAAAAACAGAGTCAGTTCTGGAAATGCGTAAGACTTTTGCTTTTGATGGGCAAGAATGTACTTCTCCCTTTGTGAGAATTTCTTAGCAAATTTGATTCATAATTCATATTTTGAAAGTCACAGAGGATTCTTAAACTAGTACCCTAAGCTAATAGGCAATATATGTTCATATATATGTATACACACGTTCACATACTTAATTTAAATATGAATGTATTGCATGGGAATCAGAGTCCATATTTGCACTTGATATTCCCAAAGGTTTTATGCTTTAAACAGAAAAGTAATGAAAATGAATGTATTGCAATAAAATCTTTATGGCCTTAAACTTCAAACATTTGCCATAAACATAGCAAAACTTTACTTAATGAATGCTATCTAAAATAAATTCTAAAAGAGAAATCATATATGTGTGTGCATACATATCAGTTTTACCAACAAAATATTCTTTCTTTATTGGAGAAGACAAGGGTCTTGATTGTAATTTAGTCTCAAGTAAACACAAATTATTTCCTGAAGTTGCTGGTATTTCTGGAGTGAGACTGGATGAAATGGATGGGAAAGTACCTTGAATTTACAGGCTTAACCACCTTGAATAAATAATAAATAATTAAAAATTTGCTCTATTTTAAATTACTATTTCAATTGGATTCAACTTAACTCAAGGTTTCCTGTATGTTGGGCTTCAGAGCTGGTGTCTAAGACATTTTCAGATTCCAAGCATACTTGAAGGAAGTAATAAGGACACACATGATAAGTCCAGAAGCTTGAGGGTTTATGAAGGATACAGAGCCACAGGTTTGAGCATTGTAAAAATGCAAGTACAGAATGCTTGGGTCTGGTTGATTCTGGGACCCGAGGGGAGTTGGCCCTGTGTGTTTCTTGGTGCACTAAGTGAGGAAATGCCAAGTGCCAGCCAGTTGCGAGGTAGCACACGCATTAGGTCAGGGCAGCAGTCCTCAGCAGCCTTTGCTGTGCCTGGGGAGCTTCCTGGGCTCACCCTACTCATTGCTAACTTTGTGATGTGAGGTCAGGCCTGAGTGTTACCTTCCTAACTCCTCCACCACTGCTGCTGGTTTCAGAACACACTCTCTAAGACACAGAATCCAAGAAAATAGCTATTGCAGTTCCTAAAGAGGAAAAATACATGGAGCGGTTAATAAATCTGACGTTCTTCAAGTGGCTATTACCTGGAAATCCAGAAACTAGAATCCATAGACACTAGATACAGTGATGCCTGAAAAGCAAGTTACCATAGACACTCCCAACAATGCTGCCTCAAAGGCCCAAGCCTGCAGTTGGGTTGAGTTAGCCCCGTGGTAGCCCTTTTTGGTCCTGAGCCCCAGAACTCACATTTCTTGTTTGTAAACTAGTGCCCCATGCGTCCCATCTAAGGGTTTATTGGAGTCAAAAATCTGTTAAAGACTCCAAAAGGCATAAATTGTGTGTGTTGTGTGGATCACCTAGTCAGTCATGTACTCACGCCCACGCCCACACCCACATAATTTAGCAAGGCAGAACTTTGAGACCTACGGTGATGAATGGAATTTCCCAGAGTTCCTAGTTTGGTACCAAGAGCACTGGAAGCCATGGGCCCCCTGATGTGGTTCAAGCTCTGTACCCTCTGCACCATTACTGATTGCCCTGTAAATTGGTATAAAATGATCAGTCTTCTTGGTCTACTTACATAAAATCACTACCTGGAAACTGTCACAGTTTCTGTTAATGCTCACTCACTGGGATGATACACTTCCTACAAACACTTGGTAACTCTCTACATCCCTCTTGGCCTCTAGGCATTCCAGAAAAAAAAAAGGATTCTTCCAAAGAAATAAACAAATAAAAGAGGGGGGGCAGAATGGGAACTGCAGGATGTCTGTTGCCACTTGCCTTTCCCCCGACCCCTACTGCAATACTCAAGGGAGGGCTCCAAGCACACACTTTACCTAACCTGAAACCTTTTTGCATCTCTTTAAAACTTGTGAGAGGATCCTGAGCTGGAAGCAGTGCACATCAGAACTATTTTTCTAAAGAAGAGGAGGAAACAAAGTAGAATTGTCCCTTGTATGTCCCACAGCCACAAACCTTTTAGCAGGGCTGCAAGCTGCCCTGTCCTAGTGACTCCATGGAAATGAGTTGTGGAAGGGAGATCAAGGCCAGTGTCAAAGAAAAATGAAAGAACGTGACCCAGCTTCCTCCTGGCACTAAGAGATAACCTCTCCTACCACCTGCTGACTCAAGCCTTGAACTCATAAATAGTACAACGATGATGGAGTGTGTGCCACTCAGCGCCGTCGGGCCAGTACTTCCTTGGCCATCTCAATATGGTTGATTAATTTATATATAATTCATACCCCATTTGCTTCTGAGGATGCCAAAGTACCAGAGCCTGTCTGTTGGTATCACATGGAATAGTTTCTCTGGTGCCTTCTCAGAATTCTGCACATGGCCAACAAGAACAGGGGACTCCTCCTCCTTCACCTGCTCAGCCTGGAGAGCCCGAAGTAAGGGACTCCGTGACACTTAGAGAATTTAGCACCCCATGCAGTTGTGATACCCTGATAAAGCTCGCAATAGGCATAAGCTCGTTAGCAATTTCCTCACAAAAGACTGATCAATGAGAAGTGGCTACAAGAAAAGAAGGCAGATTATTTGCCATGTGTGAGAATCAGCATAAACAAAGACTCATTTCTGTAGACCAATCAATCCATCATTTCAGAAAACCTATTTATCATCAACAAATATTGTAAAAGAGAAGCAATACTTCCCATGAGGTTAAATATAAAACTTCTGAAATGAAGATAGGGTGACCCTGTATAATCTTCCCAAATAGTCTCACATATATCAGGGACTCCAAAGTTAACCCCAAGGATTTGATAGTGCAAGCGAAAGAGCCATAGTAATGCACAATGTTTTCCTCTGTGTTTCCCTGACAAACTCACATCATTAAACACTGGCTTAATAGCCCGCATTTCAACTCCTTCTACTGATTCTGTTTAGCAGCCCCTGACTCTAGGGCAAACTGAGGAGGAAAATAAAAGATCTTTATCTCAGAGTCTTCTCATGGCTTCCTACACTGTGAGGTTAGTGGGTCACAGAAAACCTAGCAGGTCAGTCTTCCTAGGGTGACTCCAAGGCAGGCTTGAGTGCCTGGCCAGACTCCCTCGCCCTGGTTTTGCTTTGGCTTTGTTCTCCTCAGAAGAGGAGTTTGGAGTAAGCAGCTAGGCTCTCTGCCTCTTCAGGTTGTCATCTGTGCCATGCTATCTTGCCATCTGCATTGGCGTCTGTTCCAAGGCTCACAGGGGGAAACCTCCTTGAAAAGCCATGTGTCCTCTGGTCAGAGCCAGGCCTAGAATCTGGGGCCCCTGATGTTCAGTCTGATGCTTTTCACAAAACTTCACTTCCTAGAGGGAGGGTTGTAAATGGGTGTGTGTCAGAAGACCTTGAATTTGGTTATTTCTGTGACTGTGCTCCCGAGTGTTCTTCACACCTTCTGTGGATAGGTGCTCTAGTCCAGGGCATATGAGCCAGACAATTTTGTAAAGTTGTTGAGAGAATTACACAAGTCCCTCAGTACAGGGACTTAGCCACATGCAGGGAAGGTGATGAGGGTTTCATTCACAAATGGCAGGCACTGAGCCAAACAGTGGTAGGAATTGATGGCAATAGTCACAGGCCTATTAGGTAGAGGACTCTTTGGATTGGGGAGGGTAGACTTAACTATAATGATTCTAAGCAATAGTATTTTTACTGGGGTCATAGATATGGATGCCTCATGTATAGAACTTGGGGACACAGGCTCTGGCACAGGGAACACGGAGTGGGGAGAGCAGAGGGTAGCGGCCACTCGGCACAAGTTGGCCTGGAGAAGGGTGGCACATACCAGTTCCACGTGCTGGAAATGAGCACCACATGGTAACTGGTCAAAAAACATAATTAAGCTGCCGCTGTTAAAATGGCTATCGTCAACTTTCTGATTTTAAATGGTAGGTATCAAACAAAACAAACTAGTTCTGTGCATTGCCCTGGGGGACCCAGCTTGTGGCTCACTGTGCTGGGGGACTCAGATCAAGATCAGATAATAGGTGAGCATAGGACAGGGACTCACTCTGCTTGTCTTCCCCATTCCCTTTTAGACGTGTCCCCTGACGGCAGGGGACATTAGCTACTGATTTGGCTAATGGAGGATATTAAAGTCAGTTTCCAGGGCACCTCAAGTCCTTCTGGAAGTTCAAGTTTCTTAGGAGGGAACCTGGCAACAGGAATTCCCACTCAATCAAGCATGTAGGCGGCAGTTACGCTAACAGAAGATGTCACCCGTGACAGAACGGAAACAACTCAGTCAGGACCGTCTTTTACGTTCATCTCTTTACCAGTCTGCCACCTCACTGAGCAACAAAGTCCCAGCACTGCTCGGCACACCTCTTCTCTCCCGGTTCATCTTCCCCAGTGTCTCAGACAATGATGCAGCCACCAAGGCAGCTCCAGTCAGCAAGAGGAGATCCTGAGTTTCCGCCTCCAATTCAGTGCCACATATACACATACAACTACAAACCTGTTACTTTCAGTTTAAAAAAAAGAAAGAAAGAAAGAAAAAGCTTGGACCTTCATGTTTAAAAAATGTATAAATGTTAAATTATTTTCAAATATCCCATGGGTTTTTTTTTTTAATGTAATGGGAGAAGTGGTGCTGATGTGGATACAAAAGAAATGCATAATTGAGATGGCGTGATCTGACACAATGAACACCAAAAATTATGTGATCTATGAAAGTAGCACGCAGAGGCAGCAGGGCTTAAAGGCAGCCTGGGCCACGTGGAGAGCACCCTGTGGAGAACCCCACTGAGCTTTTGCTTCTAATTTTCTTTTTTTTCTTTCATTTATTTTACATACATACCATATTTTCCCCTCCTGTCTCTCCTCCTGCCTCCCATCTACCCCTTCTCCTCCTACCCTCCCCCCATCCGCTCCATCTAAAAGCTAGAAAGGCCTGGACAGATGTGCTCTAGACTCTAAGAGACCACAGGGGCCAGCCCAGCAAAACTTGCAATCATCATAGATGGAGAACGTCAGACATTCCATGATAATATGAACAACATCAGCCTGCAAATCCATTCCTACAGAAGATACGAGAAGGAAAACTGCAGCCCAAGGAGGTTAACTACACCCATGAAGACAAAGGAAATAAATACTCTCACCCCAACAAAACCAAAAGAAAGGAAGACACACACACCCACACAATATACCAACAACAACAATATAACAAAAAAACCAGGAATTAACAATTATTGGTCATTGATACCTGTTTTAATTAGAGTTTCTATTGCCGTGAAGAGACACCATGACCACAACAATGCCTTTTTATTTTATTTTTATTTTACTTTATTTTATTTAATTAACATTTTTTTCACTTATTACATACCAACCACAGTTTTCCACCCCTCTTCTCCTCCCAGGCCCCCCCACTCCCATCTGCCCTCTTCTCCATCCACTCCTCCTCCATCTCCATTCAGAGAGGGGTAGGCCTCCCATGGGCATGAACAAAGCATGGCACATCAAGTTGAGGCAGGACTGAGCTCCTCCCCCTGCATCAAGGCTGGCAGAGGTAATCCAGCATAGGGAACAGATTCCCAAATGCCAGCTAAGTGCCAGGAACAGGTCCTGATCTTGGTAGGTTCACCTGATCTATGCGAGAACACTGGGCATCCTGGTTAGAAAGAATGCCAGGACATTATCTAACCTGGGGTTTAGATAAACATTAGGTTCTATGGAAACCATTTTCTCCCAGTCCTAGCGCCAGGAGGCAGGTGTCTGTTTACCTGAGCCGCCCTTGTCAGGGAAGTCAGGCAGGTAGCGAGAAGCTTTGCATGAAGAAAGGCCAGGGAGTGCACTTATGTTGATTGTAATACCTCCGAAACAGGTGAGTCCCAGCAAAAGGGAGGAAGCAGTTAGGTGGGCTCACCAGGATGCCTTGTGCCTCTCTCCTGCCCTGACCATGTTCTGTTGCTTTGGTTTCTCACGCATCCAACCTAACAGTCACATCCCCTCCGTTCTGTTTAGCACTAGCCTCCGGCCGTGGCCGCCAGAATGCATCTCTTACTCCGACACTGCTATACCAGCTTTGACAGAAACGCAGTTCTTGCAAACCTGCTTTTTAGAATGCTCCATTTCTTCCTTCCCTTTCCTCACAACACCTCCACGGTCCTGTCATCTCCGTTTTCAGTCATTCGTTTGGCACATGGCCTACCGCTAGCCAGGCTTGCGATTCTCAGCTATCTTGTGATTAGGACGTTCACATTCAACACACAAATGGCCATTCAATACAATTGCTATGTGCTCCTCATCAAAGTACTTTTTGACCAAGTGATCTCATTCCTGAAGCACATGAATAAATGGCTTGTTAAGGGGATGGTGGGAGAGGGCGTCATCGTAGCTTTGCACTGTGTGATCTTGATAAAAGAAAACATTCATTCATTTTCTGAAACAAAATTATCTCATTTGTATAATTAGAGAATCATTAATGACTTTTTGTTGTAGAACACTAATCACAGAAGCCTTTTTTTTTTCAGTCAAAGGTGTGCTTTACCCCTTCCCAGCGCCTGCCCTTAAGCTTTGGAGATGTTCTTGAAAGTGAACCAATGAGTCATGATGCACCCCTGGTAGATTCCGTTAGTTAGATATGCAGTTAACATGGGTTTAAAGAAACCCAGCCCTGCACTGAGTGAGACATTTTCAAACTTGTAAGGTACAGAGTTAACAGCTTAGAAATATCTCCTATTCTGAATCAAGGAGTTTGAGTTAACAGCCTCAGTGTTTGGACATTTCTGAACAACAGTAACTTTCCCCTGTGAACCCCAGCATGGCTTAGCATAGAGAACCAATGTTTCCAGAGTCCCCAAGAAGAATACCAATGGCTGGCCAGTACAGTGGCTCAGCACCAGGCACCATCCTTGACCACCTCACTTTGATTCCTTGACTCACATGATAAAAGGAGTGACCTAGCTTCTGAATGTTGTCCTCTGGCTGGCACTCATATGTAGTGGCATTTCAAATGTCTTTTAATAAATAGACTGCCTGAAAATCTGAGAGTAAAACAGTCCCACTGGTCAGCCTCACAGACAAGGTTATGGTAACACACACCTTTAATCCCAGTAGCCACCCTAGTTGCCATAGAAATCAGGTGGTGCATGCCTTTAATCCCAGTGGTGCATGCCTTTAATCCCAGTGGCACACACCTTTAGTGACAGTGGCGCATGCCTTTGATCCTGGCCCTAGAGAGGAATATAAGATGGGGCAAGACAGATCTCAGATACAGTCTCATGCTGAGATTCCTGGAAACAGGGTCACCATTTTTGGACTGAGGTTGAGGCAAGAGCCAATGGCTGGCTGATTTGCTTTTCAGATCTTCAGGTTGAACCCCAATTTCTGACCCTGAGCTTTTATTAATCATGCATCACCCTTATGCTATGGTAGGCAGGCACTCGTACATGCATGCGTGCACTCGTGTGCGTGCACACACACACAAATGGAATTTTAAACTTAAAAAGAAATACTAACTTCTCAGCAGGACCTGCAGACCACTGCCATCCAGACCCTGCCCTGCCCTGAGGTCCGTGTCTGGACAAGTTGAAGGGGCTGCCTTGCCTCTGTCCTGGTTGTCCTTGTGCCTGCATGCACTATTTTAATGGAACTAATACAGCATACCTCATCTGTTGTGTATAGCCATCTAGAGACCCCTGTTCTTTCCTTTGAGTGTTTACTAGGTGCTTTGACACAGAGACGACCTAGCCAACAAAGCCATTTGTCCCCTGCCATAGTCAGTCATGACCTTGACAGCATAGGCTACCCGTATGAATACACACGGGGCACTCAGAACGCTGCTGAGTACCCAGAACCCTTAGTCTGTGATAGCTCCTCTCCCTGGCATGAGACTTGCGTTTACTTGAACTCAGGGTGTTCCCAGGAAAGGACTTGAACATGGAGGACAGTTCCTAACAGTATTTCTGATCATTTGTCTCCACGAAGGGTGGTTCACAGCTCCACAGCTGTGTCACCGGAAGTCTGCTTAAAATCAGCACTCTGGGCCTCAGCATCGAGGGTGGGCGCTGGAGCCATTTTAGGGAGTCCTCGATGGAAATGTTCCACATCCCTGACTCTTGAGAACTGCTGCAAAATATTCCAATTTTGATGTCAGGAAAGAATTCTTATTATTTTGGCAAGCAAGAGAAACCTTCATTGTAGGGCTACAAAAAGGAGTTGAGACCAGCTAAGCATCTCAAATCCTTTATTGGAAAGGCCTAGCTTGCCACATTCTCCTCATTCCTTGAAGTGGAACCATGCAGTGATGAACCCTGAAACTCTGAGGCACAGTCACACCCCTGGCAGAGCTCACCCAGTCTTTACCTTAAGCTTTCCTGATAGCAGACCACTTGGAATAGAAGGCTAACACTGCATGCTTTTATATACCATGTGCTCTGTATCATTTCCTGTGCAGAGAATGTTTCTCCCCAACTATTCCAGGATACTACTACCTTCCACACCTTACCATGCACACAGAGGTGGGGGTGGGGGACTTTACTTCCCCCCACCCCCTGGGCCTATGAGCACAGCCTGGGCAACAGCACATGGCAGCCCTGCATCAAGAGATCCAGAGTTAGGAAGCATCCTCCCATCATGCTTCCCTGATTTGCCAAGGAGATCAGTTACAAACCTGAAATAAGAAATAATTTATGATGGTATGATCTAAGAAAGGCTTCCTGTTTATAAAGAAAGGATACCTGTGTTATGGAAAAGTTTCAATAAAGTGAGACAGGCAAACTGAACTAGGCGTTCTTGCTTCTGGGGGAGGGGGATGTATTCATAGTCATAAGCATGCACACTCAAAAGTTAACATGCTTTAAAGAGCTCCTGCCCAGTCCTTGGGTGAGTGATCCTTACTGCAGCGCAGGGAGTGCAAACAGTACTGAGTGGCCTGGGCCAGCCACTGCCCTGAAGGTCAACAGCAAAGCCAGGCATCATATGGTTTCCATGTGTCTCAAGTCCTTACATAACATGGTGCCACTCAGTAAATTAAATCCCCACCCTGTCCTAGAATTACTTCTGTGCCCACCACATTTGAAAATCTCCACAGATGGCATTGCCTGTCACCTCAGCATTTGACAAGCTACCTTCTTCACACTGACTGTGCTCTGAG
This sequence comes from Ondatra zibethicus, assembly GCA_004026605.1. Classification (NCBI taxonomy): domain Eukaryota; kingdom Metazoa; phylum Chordata; class Mammalia; order Rodentia; family Cricetidae; genus Ondatra; species Ondatra zibethicus. Next base: position 51,139 of record PVIU01007011.1, on the reverse strand, counting down.
AATGTTGCTCCACTCACTGTCCTCCAGGGGCCTACCTTCTTCTCAGGCTGAGGTCCCTGCTGAGCTGTTTAGTCAAGCAAGCTTTTCTCAAGCCCTTAGAAGATCTCCAGAACCCCTTTGTGCCCATCTATAAGAGTTCTGAGGATTGATACTCTAGACAGAGTCTGCTCCTACCAGCTGCTGTACTTCCTCTTGCGATCTTCCCAAAGTGTGCCTTCCCACTCCAGCCTCCTCCAGCCTTCTCATCTGTTGGCTCAAGAAGGCTGGCAGTGGTCCTTGAACTCCCTTCTCACTGGTCATGTTATTCTTGTCAGTTTCCAGTAGTTTCAGACAGGAGAAATAGTATCAGACTGGAGAGATCACCCTCACAAGCATTTCAGCCTGAGTTCAATCCCCAGAACTAATGCACAAATACCAACGCCCCAAACTTATTCTTCCACTGCTAAGAAGGAAGGAACAGGAGTATCCCTGGGACTCACTGGCCAGTCAGCAGAGCTTTCTACCTGCTTGGTGATTTCTAGGTGAGTGAGAAACACACATATGTATACATGCATACACACATGCGCACACATGCACAAGATAAAGCACTGTCCTTGGTCATAGGATGCTTAGCTCTCTCATTCTTGTGTACTTGTGAATGTTTGTGTTGCTGCACTCAGTAAACATTCCATTGTTTATCTCCTGGTTTTCTACTTAGTGTTCATGGCCACCTTAGAGAAAAATCAAGAATTGCAGTAGAATTGCCCATGGCCTGTGGGAAGACATGTACTGACCCCCCATGAATTCTGTAGAATGTGTGTAGGATCTGCACAGGCTAAACTTTCCACAATCCTGTTGGAAATGATGTCACACATATCACATTGCTCCCTAAGACTTCAGGTTTAATCTGAATTATGTGTGGCAGTTACAAGCACACTGCTTCCTAATGTTGAATGAAACAAAATTTGCATAGATTGCGTTTACATTAATTTTTGTATCTTGTTAAGAAAATAAATGTATTAAGTCTTATTAGAACTGTGGATCCCACCGAATGTAGTTTATTCTGATACCACACTCATTGAGGAGGCCAATGTATAGATCTGTAGAGACTTTCAGACCCTGATACTGGGGTCTAAGTAGCTTAGATGAAGTGGGTACAACTTAAGGAATTAGAGAATTAGATCCTATGACTGCTGAATTGAAAGGTAGAAACAAAGAAATAATGAGAATATATTTTTAAATATATGTAGATTTATCAGCATTTCAAACTTAAAACCTTTTCTTATGACCCAAAAATGTGAAACTCATAGATTAATGCAGAAGGCTTAAATTTACTAGAATCCACTAGTATGACTTAGAATACCAGTGAGGTTTCAAGTAATCCACCTACCAATGACTCTTCCCTTGGCATTTAATCCCTAAGCTATGACTTCCATATCAACAAAGAGACAATGCTTTTCCTAATTCTATTTCATAAGCATTCTGGAAGAATTTATAAATGAAAAGGGGAAAGAATCACTTTGAATCAACCAGACAGAATACTCTGCCACAAACGACCCAGGTTTGGGGGTCACTTTCTTATGCTACAGATGGCTTTAAAAAGTAAATCAGTTGAAAATTACACATGGGTGCATACACACACATGCACATTCACACACTGATTACTTTTACATTAGTAGCGTCAGAGGTGAGAATTACTTTATGAGCCTGTAAGTGATAGAATAGAACAGAATTCTTGAGTGACTGGCATACATGTGACTTTTAATTTTCTCAAGAAGTTTACATTATAAAGGACATTCCTGAAGATACAGTATACAGTGGTCCCCATTTTTCTTGCTTGTTTTGACACAGGTAATGGAAAAGCCAAATTTATGCTGAGGCTTCTAGTAGTTATTTGGCAACTGGGACATTTAATATGCAAGAACAAAACAACATCCAGCTTTTATCCTCCCTCCAAGTCTTTATAAATACTTTCCTGGTTAAATTTATTAATGGAGCTGCATTTAACATATGTGTGTATGTTTGTATGTATGCATTTATAATGTACATACGTGTATGTATACATACATTCATGAGTCAGCAGGAAAGTCACATGCCATCTCTCAAAACATAAATCCGATTAGCTTCAACAGACTCTCAAGGCAAAGGAGCGCTCCTGTAGAGTCATGACATCGAGAGTCGCTAAGCAGGAGAGCCAGGGCTCCGTCAGTGAGGCAGTTAAGTCGGGCTACATCCCCAGTGGGCAGTAACTACAGCTTGTTCATATAACACTTCCTTATTTAGAAATCTGCTTCTGCTCAGGGACTGGAGAGATGGCACAGCTGTTAAGAGTGTTTGCTGCTCATGCAGAGGACCAGAGTTCAGTTCCCAGTACCCACATGACAGCTCACAGCCACTGGGAACTCCAGCTCCATGGGTTCCAGCACCCTCTTCTGGATTCTGTGGGCATTGGCACTCACACGCACGCACACACACACACATGCACACACACACACACAAATGCACATAATTAGAAATAAAATCTTTTTAAAAGTTTGCCTCTGAAATAGTTTTCTAACCAACCAGAAGAAATTCACTAATTTTTCTTTTTTCTCTTCTCCTCTCTCTCTATTTCTCTCTCTCTCTCTCTCTCTCTCTCTCTCTCTCTCTCTCTCTCTCTCTCTCTTTGAGAAAGGTTTATAAATTCATGGGGTAGCTAGATGCTAGGACAAGAGTCAAGGAAAGAGCTTTGGGAGGTTTGGGGCTTTTAGGTGAGTATGTTCTGTAGGGATAATGTTCTAAGCACCATAGGTAAGATTATGAAGTTAAGTTATTTAAACTTTAACCCTCACCTACACCCCATGTCCAAGAGGTCACTTCCTGACGAGAATGGGAAGGAGATGAAAGCTGTGGGTATTATACTGGTTGAGCTCCTATGTGTGTCAGACCACAAAAGAGATGCTATTAGTTATTATTATTGTTCAATTATATTATTATATTATTCAAATAAATTATATTGCTATTCAAAAGGGGAAAACATTGTCAGAAGGTTTGAGCATCTGCAGAAGAGTCCTACAAGAGCTGAGGACTGGGGTACAGCTCAGCTGGTAGTGCTTGTCTAGCATGCCTTAAGCCCCGGATTCTACCCTGCACCACATAAACGGTGTGTTCTGCTTTCATTTCTGTTCCCACTGAAAAGTAGCATCAGGGAGGAAAAGTTCATTTGGTTCACAATTCCAAGTTACAGTCTGTCATTAATGGAAAGGTAAGACAGGAGCCGAAAGAGCTAATCACCCCACATCCGCCGGTGAGAGCAGACAAAAATGAGTGCACCCATATTGCCTGATTGATTGCTTGCTAACTTTCTTTACTCTTACATGGTTCATAGCACAGCCTAGGGAATGATGTCACCCACAGCGGGGCGGGTGTTCCTATACCACCGAACAGTGGAGATAAGCCAACACAGTCATACAGATCACCCTGATCTAGATAACTCCTCATTAACTCTACCTGCCCAGGGTATTCTGGGCTGTGTTGAGTTGATAGTTAAAACATACCAGCCAGGATGGCATGTGATGATGAATGCCTATAGTCTTAACTCTGGGACAGAAGCAAGAGGATGAGGAGTTCATGGTCATCTTTGGCTACATACCAAGTTTGAGGCTAGCTTGGGCTACATGAGATGCTGTCCTCCTCTCCCCAGAGGGAATATGGAGCATGCCTGGCTACAAAGCCCAGGCAGGTTCCTTCTCTGCCACCAAAGAAACTGAGCAGCAACGGTGCATCCTGCTTCATTCGGATACTTCTAGTAGTTGCTTCCCAGGCACTCATGGGAATTTGTTAAAAGCTTTCCTGAAGTTAAAAACAAAAAGTCAATGGAAGCAAGGGGAGAGGTCTGACTTGGTTAAAGCAAAGTCCTGTGTCATCTCCTGCTACCTTCCAGTCCTCTCCAAGCCCCACGGCTCGTAGGAAGAAGCTGAGTTCTAAGTTATGGACTAGAACAGGTTCTCTTGAAACACAAGACACAAATAAAAGTGAAGAATGCATTGTCCTCTTTCCTACTTTGTACAAAATATGTCTATATTTTACTCATAATTGGACTTAAGATAAATTATTTTGTTTTCCCAAGCTTACTTCTCATCCTAAGAGGCCTGCAGCTCCGTTATTCGCAGCCAGGTTCTGTCTCCACCAGCAGTTGACTCCTGGACTTGCCCTTGCACAGCTTAAATCCTGAAAGTACCTCACAGGGTCTCCAGACCCCTGATGACATCTGTCTTCCCACCCACTCTGAGATTTACAGACTCGACAATAGGGAGGGAAGTAAGAGTTAATATCATGCATGATTTTCCCAGAGTAATGTTTTCTAGATGAAGGGGTGTGTCTGAGCACAAGGCTTCATCTCTCAGGGGGTGTTCTAACACCTCGCCATTAGCTATCTCCCAGGCATTTCCTTCCTTTCTCGCTTCTGTTGGCTGGTCCTGGATCCTCCCCCTGTGCTGACTACGCGGTGGCATCCAGGTCTCCTGCTCCATCTGTCAGAGATGCTGTTTCCATGTTCACTCTTTGTGGGGACCTTTCTTCACACCATTCCATCATTTTCATCCTGATTTGTAGGGAACCCTCGCCCCGAGAACACAACTTCCCTCCTTTGCTGAGGATTCTTTCTGGTCCCACCCAACACCCAGGAAGCTAGGAAGCCTTAGGAACCATACAGCTGCCTTGCTTCTGAAAACAAAACAAAATGGGATCTTTGATGTTAAATTGATCACGATTTTTTTGAGCAGTATAAACCTCTCTGGCTACATCTGCATATGAATAGACGGGAGGGCTTTGGCAGTGGAATCTTCAATGAAATTAGGGCTGCATAGGATTGAAGCTCTTTGTTTTCTCTGGCTTTGTTTCATCCATCATTGTGAGCACCTGCCGTGAACCACATGGTGTAAACCCCATTCCTGCTCTTAACATGTATATGTTCATAGATGTAATTAATGCCTAAGCAAGGGGTTTTTAGCTGGCTCCATTTTTATCTTTGTCTCATTTGAATCTAGGGCTACACCCTGCAGGCTGGTCAGGAAGCTCGACAGAAATCAGGAGTACAAGTCCTTCCCAGCTCTCTCGCTGTGTGTACTTCTGAAGTCCTGGTACCCATTTCCTACAGTATCTGTAGATCCCGTATCCATCACCATGAATTTCAGGAAGTCAGGAAGAGAGGCTGGCAAGGCGGGCAGCCTGTTCCCCTTGAGGTCCATGGTGTCCTTTTGTTTTTATTCCATTGCCCAAAATCTAGTCAAATGCGGCGGGGCGGGGGGGAGGGAATAATGGAACAGAATCTACATAGCACATTACTAAGGAAAAACACTATTGTCTAAACTGAGCAAAACTCAGGAATCTTAGCCCTGGCTGTCAATCTCAAAACTGCTAACGCTAGCTTCTCTAATGAAACCCATTGTTTTGTATAATTTATACACACTAATACAAATGTCTGAAATATGCCACTGACTTACAAGTCAGTAGTAAAGGAAAATAAGCATCACACACATATTTTTTAGGATTTCCTTAGCAATGTGATCATACAGAACCCAAGATGGGGACAGGAGAAATGTCTTCAGGGAGCATCCAAACTGTGTTCTTCTGCTTTGGCATTGAACTGAAACAAGGGAGCACACTCACTGTGTATCTTCTTAAGTAAAAAAAAAAATTGCCAGCAAGACTCACAGTCTGGTCCTCCTGGCATCGACTCTCTGAGAGCCTCTTCTTGGGTTGTTTGGAGTCAGAGCACTAGCTAGCTTCCCTCAGACCTTCCCCCACCCACCGTCCTCTTAGCCAGGAGTCCTTTTAAGTGTGTTCCTTATACAGCGGGTCCCCTGCCTCTGTCGTCTTGGTGCTTGCACAGCAGGCACAGCCACCTTGTCAGGTTCTTTCTTTTGTCGGTTTGGTGATTTCAGCTGGACTGAAAGGACCTCACCAGCTCGGCTCTTTCCCTCCTTCTGCACCCGCCCCATGGTGCAGTCCTTCAATAGGTGACGTTGGCTTCTTTCAAGCATCTGAAAAGGAAAAGGAAAATTTGTTTTTTATACAGGTGCACTAATTATCCAGCATGTTTGGCCGACGCATGCTGGGACCCATTACCCATGGGGCAAAGGAAACTGCTGAAAGTCAGCCTGGTTACCAGGAAGTCAGGGCTGCGGTGCCATGTCACTGACCAAGAAGGTTCAGTGGCACTGGGTAGTCTGGCACCACACCATCTCAGCCACAGACAGCTCCATAGTACCATTTACAACAGACTCTGCAAAGCCTGGGGAAGGTAATGGGGAAGAGACTGGCCAATGGTAGGTGAGTTGTAAGGGTCTCCACCAAGATGAGGGCAGTTTAAAGCCAGCTGAAGGTGAGCCCGGTTGTGTCGACTGATCCCATATCACCAACACATCTAAGCAGAAACTGCTTATTTTCTGTTCCCAGCACTTAGGACTCTCCAATCCCTAAAAAAGTTGAATAAATGCTTGTTCTATCTCTCCAATGACCACAAGATGAACAAAGATGGAGAGGACTTCTGGTCCTTCTTGTCTCCAAGGGTTTCTGTCTCGCTCTGAAGCAACTTCTTTGTTTATGCTTAGTAACAAAGCTGACTGCTCCCAACTCTGTGTGTCAACCCAGCATTAGCTCAGGTGTCTTGGGGTACAAGTCCACTCCACTGTGCTATATGAAGGGAACACTCGGGGCTGGAGCATAACACGGTGGCAGATTCCTTGCCTCACATGCCAGAAGCCCTGGTTCCAACCACAACTCCCCAGTCTTAAAAAGTGAATACTTGATGGCTTCTATAACATTTATTTTGTCTTTTATTAGAGTTTTTTAAGGAAATAATATCTAGTATATAGTTTCTATGGAATGATACATGTTGCAGAAGCCTGTGCTGACAGCAACAGGAAAAATATGCTCACAACACGCGACGTAGAAAACAAAGGCATGACAGAAATTTGGAAAGATACAACTGTTTTTAAAATATGCAAGAAAACAGAAAGGTTGCCTGTGTGGTTCCTAGATTTTATAGAGACTTAAAAACATGACATGAATGTTAGAGCGAAGCTGTCTGGGAAAACAAAGGAGACCGATGGGAGGGGACTTGGGAACGGAGTGCAAGGGCGGATTCTTCCAACTGCAATGTGTGAAAATACTCTCACGTGATGCGATAGTGAGTGCAATGGACATATGCAGGAAAGTTAAACAAGCGACTCTAAAGTCCCACTGAAACAACAGAGGACTCTAAGAAAACTTGTAAAATATTAACACTTTCTATCTGGGTGCTAGGATAGGGGATGGTTTATAAACTATTTTTCTGTACTTTGCCATTTATTAAATGTCCCCCAAACCAGTTGTTAAACATAAAATATGACAACACTGTGTCAGTGGAGTGGGGGACACTTTCTGCAGTGATGTAGCCACTGGCTGGTAAGGGACTCGAGCACCTATAAGTAACCCCTCATCCACACTCCTTTAGTAACCCTAATGAAAGTCATTGGGTCACCAACAACAACCACAAAGCATGAGAATAGAAGGTAGAAGGGAAGGGCTGTTCAGAGGGAGTGGGAAGAGGACGAAGAGGGTAGTGATGTGGTTGGGACCAAAACATGCTGCATACATGTATGGGAAGGATGCAAGGAAACCTATTATGCACAATTAGTATATACTAATAGAATAATATTACAACATTAAAAGTTCTTCTCTTAAAAAACTAAAACTTAAGGAGGAAAGTGTTTACAGTCTGACAAGAAAAGATACTGTTCCAAGCTTTGGGACAGAAAGAGCCATGCGATTCATCTAAACAGAGGGACTCCATAGAAAATGACCAGGGAAGCCAGGCACAGGATTTGCTTGCTGCTGATGTGGCTTTAATTAATATTATTAAAGTCTCTTCCCCTGCCCAGAGATGTTCTGATTGCTGGAGTTTAAACACACCATCAGCAAAATTGCCTCAAGAAACTTACATAATCATGTTAGAATTGCATTTTAACAGTGCACATTAATAGCTCTGGAGGCTTCAGATAAATAAGCAAGTGTGGTGTTCCGTGGAGAGGAAATGTGAGGCTGCCATTCTTTTTGTTCATCTGGTGCTTTGTCGTTTTCAGTGGCCAGTGAGGACTGCAGAGTGGGGTGGTGTGAGAAAATATACAGAGCACCCACTGGCATAGGAACAGCCGTGTGGTTTACGGTTTTGCAGGGGACAGGCAGATCCTGTAGGGAGGAAATACTACCAAGCCCTGGCTTGACCTCTGCCCTCCCCCCCCCACATGCTATGGTGTTTCTCCTGCTCTACATTCCAATTTGCCTGCTCACTCATCTTGTCTGGTCAGATGACAACCGTCGGCACTCATGTCCAAAGCCTCATATCCTGCCTCAGACTTTTTCACTTTCCGAACCACAGTTGAACAGATAGAGAGGGAAGACAAGCCCTCACCCCAGTCCAGGGGCCAGGGGCTGGGTTACACAGAGCCCATACAGAGGCTGAAATCCTACAGGAAGGAAGACGCTGCCCCTAAGCTCCGCTGCCAGGTTTTGTTCCTCTTTTGTGACAGCCGATCACTTTATAAATTTAGGGAGTTTTCAAATTTTGTAAAATTTGTATTAAAAAAAAAGCACAGCTTTTTACAGAGCCTTCTGTCTCAGATGCAAAGACCACCAGAACACTAGCTCTGAAATGAAAAATCAAGGGTTTTTAATTCTAAAGCTCAACATGCTTTGGTTTTCCTGCGTGTTAGTGCACGAAATTAATAAGACAGACAGAGAATTCAATTAATAGCAATTCCCAAGGTTAGATCCAGTCTTGGTTCTCACCACACTCCCACCCCCCCACACACACTTGTAAACAATATTTGATTATAACGTTTAGAATATGATTCTTGTTTTAAAGTAAGAATGTGTTTACCTTGAGTCTGTAACGATGTCGCTTCCCTTTGCTCTGCAAAGTCCACCCACTGGTGGCGGCAAGTCGGTTGTCCTGGCGCTGCTAATTTACTAACTCTGTACTTGGGATTAGGAACAAGTCCCTTAACCTTCCTAAACTAGTGTCTTAGCTGAAAGGAACCAAACGGTGACTTACAGGTACTTCTATAGTTAATGTGGAGACTTTATATAATACAGTGTATGTTCATAATGCATATGCAATTAATGGTAATTATAATATATAAACTAAAGACAATTACTGTTCAATTATTGGGAATTATAATCATTACCATCATTGCCACCACCACCACCATCACCATCATCACCACTGCCATCATCATCCTCACCAGCATCATCACCACCACCACATTCATTACCACCACCACCATCACCACCATAACCACCACCACCGTCACCTTCACCACCACCATCAGCACCACTATTATCACCACCGCCACCATCACCATCATCATCACCACCATCATCCCCATCATCACCACCATCACCACCACCACCATCACCACCACCATCATCACCACCATCACCACCACCACCATCACCACCACCATCATCACCACCACCATCATCACCACCATCACCATCATCATCATCACCACCATCATCCCCATCACCTTCACCACCACCATCAGCACCACTATCATCACCACCGCCACCATCACCATCATCATCACCACCATCATCCCCATCAGCACCACCATCACCACCACCACCACCATCACCACCATCACCACCATCATCCCCATCACCTTCACCACCACCACCACCATCATCATCATTCCCATCACCATCATCATCACCACCATCATCATTGGGCTTTTGAATGACTTTTTCTCTGGGTGACTCTTCTGCTGTGTTGTTTAATGCTCAGACATTTCAACCCGACTTCTAACAGATGAATATTCAGCCCATGAAACCAAAAGGCCTTCTGCAGCTTGTCAGATAAATACACTTTCTCAGTTCTTCTCAGTAACAGATTTATGTTATCTACCCTGTTGGGTGATGTGTGAGATCTTCCATCAAATTAAAAATCACCTGAGTGGATGTGTGAGTGGAGGAATTTCTGTTTCTAATATCCAGAGAAGCTCCATGAAGTCAGGTGGCTCACTACAGACCCACTGTCATTGGCATCCATCTACAGAATTAATGAAGTACAAAAATATTGTTTGTTAGCTATTTGCTTTTTGCCAATGCAAACACTATGTTTATTGCAGATGTCTTGGTTCTGTGCAAGGTGGCTCCTGCTGTCCAGGAGAGCCCGGGCCAGGAGTTCCTCCAGCACAGACAGAGTGCTTTCCTGCCATGCAAGTATGTGTGGCAACAGCTCAGATTCCGCTTCAGATACATCCTCCAGGTTATTCTGAATACCTGAGAGTTCTGATTTGTCTGTCTGAAGTTAAGATCAACTCTAGCTTCCTAACTCTGCCCTTTAAGAAGTCTCAGAAGCCTGTTATTCTCCTTGGGCCGGGCACCCGTGCTCAATAATTCAGTCACTTCACCCACTTCTTTTGCTCTGGTTTCCATCCCACCTCCTTCTGTCAGAACTTTTCACGGCACAGCTTCTCCACCTCTTAAGGTTTTCCTCAGTCTTCACTTTTGACCCCTAAGAAACAAAAAAATTCAGTTGGGACCAAAGTGGGGCTAGCTGTAGTCAAGTGAGTTCAGATTCCTTAAGTCCACGACCTGTTCTCTTGTCCAGTTCTGGGCCCTTCCTTTCATTTCCTCTGTTTGGCAGTTTTGGCAGATGGGCGGGTGCACCTTGTCTACCATGGAGGAAGTTGTAGTTCACGCAGGTTCTTTCCCTACTCGGGGTCTCACAGCCAGCGCAGCCTGGATTTTTAATCCAGTCTCTCTCTTTTTTTTTAATCTTAAACACATGCTGTCCCATTCATCACAGATCTCAAGATCAGAGCCTTGGATGGGGCTGGGGTTGGCGGAGGGGCCCAAATGGTAGAGCGAGGCAGATGGGGATGTTGAGTGAGAAGACGGGGCCAGTGGGGAATAAGTATCCCGTCTGTATGCTGCCTTTGCCTGGAGAGCCAAAAGCTTTTAGTTTTCTTTAGGGTTGGTTTTGGTTTGGTTTGGTTTGGATTTTTGCCAACAATAAAAAATATGTGCATGTATTTTGTCTGAAACTCAAGAGGAGGCAGAAAATATACTGTCTGACCTTGGGTGGTGTGACAGAGACTAAAGGGTGAAAGAAAGTGATGCCAGGTGCCAGAGATTTTCCTGTCAGAGCTGCCTGGTTGAGGTATCAGCTGCCATGGTGTAGTGATGACAGGATGCAGGGCATGGGGCTGCATAAATGCCTGCAACATGCAGGAGGCTAAGGGGAGATGTGTCTGACACTGACATTGGTCAAGTCTCCCCATGTGCCATGCCCTCTACTGGCACAGCTGGAGCTGTCCAGATGCAGACTCCCCTGGAAACTGTGGTCCTATAGGGAGCCCGACACTGTGCTAGAACATCCATACCTACCATTTCCCTAACCCTTATTGCAGCCTCGAGAGAGGGTACCATTGCCTCAGCTGAAAGGAGATTTAGACAAATGCGGTTGTTCATACCAGTGTGTGATTTGAAATGACACCGGAAAGACTTCCACCAGGAATTACAACCCATGTTGTTAATACCTGTGCCTAAGGTCTTCCCTCATTGGGGCACCAGCTCAGACACCTGAATTGGGAAGCTTGTGCGAGCCCCGGGGTTCCAATGCTGCAGCTTTGGGCTTTAAAATGATCCCAAAACAAGTGAGCTGGGAGTCCTCATTCTACTGCTCTTCCCATGTGCTGGAGATGTGATGTGAAAAGTAAAGCTAGACCACAAGAGAAGCATAGCAAACTGGTTTCCAGTTGTCCTGTCCACAGCGACGGCAACTGGACGTGCTCTCGGTGCAAACGTTCCACAGGTTTTCTGACTTCGGATATGGTGGGGAGCTTTGCAATACAGCAGGATTCAAAAAAAATAAAAATAAAAACCCAAATGTACAAAAAGGCAATCTTGTACTGTAAAGAGGATATGCAGAATCAGTCTAAGGAGATAGCTCAGTCAGTAAAACGCCTGCCAGACAAGCGTGAAGATCCAAGTTTGATCCTTAGCACCCACTTAAAATGGGTACAGCCGCACGCACCAGTAATCTTGGCACTGAGAAAGTGAAGACTGGAGGATGCCTGGGCCTTGCTTGCAACCCCTTCTTACCCAAATGGTGAGCTCCAGATTCAGAGAAAGACTGTCTCAAATATTAAAATGTGGGGAATTAAAAGACTGAGGAAGACCCTAATGTAGACCTCTGGCTCCACACATATAGCCACATACCCTCCACACACATACACACACACACACAGCCCTGTCTGGGACACACTTCAGTGTATCAATGTTTCTGTTGTTTCCTTGGATGAGCTGCTCAGGGTACTTGTAAGTGGGCACACATTGAACTCCTCCACGATTTACAAGCTTATTGGCAAGGCGGTGTGACTGTCATTTGGAGAGCACAGTTGGCTTGTGAAGTAACTGTGAGTAGAACTGAACGGGAAGGGGCTGGCGTTCCCTAAGTCCTGGGTCAGACGCCATGCTAGATTTTCCCATGATTTTCATTTACTTCAACATTTAGGTAAGAGAGCCATCTCCATCCCCATTTTACAAAGGATGAACTAATAAGATCTAAAAGGAAACTGCCAAGGTTCAGGACTAGATCCACATTCATTGTGTTGTTCGACCTCCATGAGTTTTGTTACTTTTTGAAGCTTGATGTCTTTGTTTTTTGGCTGCTATTGTTGCTGTTTAGTTTTATTTTATTGTGATCAGATAGACTACAACAAGTTATTTCTATTTTGTTTTTTGGGTTTTGTTTTTGTTTTTGTTTTTATTTTTCAAGACAAGGTTTCTCTGTAGTTTTGGAGCCTGTCCTGGAACTAGCTCTTGTAGAACAGGCTGGCCTCGAACTCACAGAGATCCACCTGCCTCTGCCTCCCGAGTGCTGGGATTAAAGGCATGCGCCACCACCAACTGGCCTGAAGGTTTCTTTAAAAGAAGGTTGCATGGACTGCCGAGAAAAATGTATATTCTGTGATGTTTGGTATCGAGTTATCAGTTGGGACCATTTGATCTCTGATGTTCTTCACTTAAACGTTTCTCTGTGTTTGTTGAGGTGACCCACTGGTGAAATTGTGTATGGAAGTTACTTATCAGTACTGTGTTAAGATGAATCTGTGATTTTACATCTAGTAATGTCTGTTTTTAGAATCCGGGTGTTTCCATTTCCCATGCTGAGAATTACAATGTCCTCCTGATGTTCTCTTTAGTCAGTATGATGTTATCTTGATCTCTTCTAGAACGTCATAGGTTGCTTATAGGTGGTACCTGCTTGCCTCTTGGCTCATTTTCTTTGAATACCTGTTTCCATCCTTCCACCCTGAGTAACCTCTGTCATGGATGGTAAGGTACATTTCTTAGAGGCAGCACATAGATAGCTCCTGGTGTTTAATCCATTCTGCTAGTCTGTCTTGTAACTGGAGACTTGAAACCACTAATCTTCAGAGTGTTTATTTGATGGTGTTTATTAATTCCCGCTTACCTGGGTCTTGGTAGTGAGGACCACAGGACCTTGTGAGTCTTCTTCAACAAACTCTCCTCTTCCAGATGGGGTTGAATTTATGCTTCCCATGCTTTGTAAAGCTCTGGCAGCAGCCGCCTCCCATCATGTGAGCTGATGGCTGTTTCTGTGACAGAAAAGCCCGTTTACACAGTTCGGAATTTTTTCTTATACTTTTGCTGTGCCTTAAGGCAGTGTTTCTCAACCTGTCGATTGTGACCCCTTTCAGGGTCAAATGACCTTTTCACAGGAGCCACATGTCAGCTATGCTGCATATCAAATATTTACATCATGATTCATAATAGTAGCAAAATTACAGTTACAGTATAGCAACAAAATAGTTTTGTGGTTGGGGACCAGCATGAGGAGCTGTATTAAAGGGTCGCAGCATTAGGAAGGTTGAGAAGCACTGCCTTAAGGCTTGGAATGGCTCTTGACAAAAGGACACTCTGCTCACCCTAGCAGCACATTCACGAAAAGCACACGGGTGCTACACTTACCTGTCTCCACCCTATTCATCCACAGTGGCTCAAACTGTGCTTTACATAGAACAAGTTGACAGATGTTTGCAATGATTACATTTTCTTTAACAGGCTATTTCTCCTGGCAAGCTTGTTGATATGTTCCTGTTTAAAGTATCTTTTGACCTAAATATTTGCGTTATCCAGTTTTATCAGGAAGCTTTATCTGGTTCCCTTTCCCTCTGTTTGCCAGGGAAACCTAGTGGTCGCCACAAGAAGGGGAAGGTAGAAGTAGTATTGGTAGATGGAAGCGTTTCTGGTGAGAATTGTGTGTGACAGAGGCCTTGTCTGTCTGCCTAAGAATCCGAGACTTGTTTTTCTTTCTCATACGTAATGACAGCAGTGGGCACAGGTGTCAATGGCTTAGCATCACCTCCTCAGTCTCATTGTGATTCTCCACCATGGGGTAGAGCTTGCTTGCAGAATCCAGACCACATCCAGCTCCCCAGAGAACCAGCCCCCAGTGAGCAGGAACTGTTTCCACACCTAAACCCTACAGCAGAGCACTGAACCAGCTGAACAAAACGGTCTATTCTCCTCACAATAATGTATTGCAGGCTAATTATTCAACATTTTAATACTCTGAATAAATGAATTAAAAGTTCTCATCTTCATGTACCCAATTCATTAGATAGATAATTTCGTTTTAGGAAACGGAAAAGTAGATGTGATTCATTGTGCAACGCGTGAGCAGTTTACTAATTGATGCAAGGTGTGAGTGTTTTCTTCCGTATCGCTGTCCTGGAAACATGGCTTGTTTTCCCAGACCCAGCGTGATAGCTGGGCACTCCGGGAGAGCTCTCACAGGGGTCAACAGATGACTATGCTAGCCTAGAGCTCTCATTTAAAGTCTAGAATGGCCTTCATGTTCCGTAAGTAGAAAACCAAGCATGGTTCTAAAAGACCAGTAAAAAGTAGTTGGCTCTCCTGTGGTACCGAGAGTGTCTGGTTCTGTGACACTGACTGACTGTCACAGGATCTCCCCAGAGGTCGGTGATATGGCCATTTGTATTGTCCAGAGGAGAGAATTGAGATTCAGAGGACGTTTGGGAATTGCTGAAGGTCACACAGATCACAGGTAGCAGAATCAGAAGCCATGTCTCCTGGGGCCGCGATATTTTTCATCAGATCAGCTCTGATCACTGAAAGCTGCCTCCTTGAGATGTCCTAACTCATGTTACCGCACACATCATGCCCTGTGTCCTTGTTCCTGCCAAGGGTCAGCTGCTCTTGATGGAGCACATACAGGCGTGAGAACGGGGAGACCTGGTGGAGAAGTGTGCTTTGTCACCACCCTCTGATGTATGCGCCCTTTGTCTCATGTGCCTGCACAGAGAAAGACTCTGAGAACAACGCGTGGAGCAGGTGAAACCCAAAAGATTGGAAAGATTCGTCTCTGTCCTTCAGAAGAGGACCTTGGACAAGAGCAAAGAGGGAGCAGGCAGAGGCTCAGCCCCTCCAGGCCACCTTTGCAAATGCTGCCAGGAAGTTGTTGCTCTGGCAACCACACAGCTTCCCTCTCCCGGGGCCACTGAGTGGTTAGGAATGGCAAAGCTCAGCCTGCAGGGGCACACTTTCTGAAACAACTGAAGACAGACAGGGAAGCGCCACGGAAAGAAGCTGTCCTGGGAAAGGAGGCCCTGTTTGCTTGGAGATGTGGAAATAGATGCTGTGTCTGTTTTCAGTTGGGTCACCACTTTCTGGAAGGTTCCAGACACAGTAGGAGTCTTGATAACAACAGCATTCATCTCTGTGAGGAAAGCAGAGTGGCCCTGAGTCCAGACCTTCCTTGCCCTGTCAGTGCCCCCGTGGGAATGGCTATATGGAAAATTTGTTAGTTTCAAAGGGAGAGAGTTCTCATTTCTGTGGCAAAAGGGTGGGCTCTAAAAAACCCTTTGAACTACACCAACCCCCCACCGTCCCCACAAGATTAATTACTGTTGCTATTGAAAGCCTGTGCTTGACAGAGTTACGGAATGGTTCCGTCCAGGCCACACTACTCACTCCCAGTTCCTTTCGGAGAAACAACTCTTCAAGCCTCTAGTTACTGCAGTAGAATGTGGGAAATGGGGTTTCATGGGTATGGCTTCTCTGTCACATCTAGAAGATGCTATCCAGCGGCAGGTACCCTTCTCTTACCATCTTTAAGCCTCCATTTCCTTGCTGTCTCTTGACCCTTAGGTATAGGGGTTATGATATGAATGTACCAGTGGAGCAGCTGGCACCCCGTGATCAATTATTTGTTGCATTTTCACAAGTTATGGGCTCTCTAGTGGTTGCTGTCTACTGGGGGGGTGCTTCTTTGATGAGGGGCAAGAGCTACACCTACCTGGGGGTGTACACCTAAGTATTTAGAAGACAGTTAGAATTTATATCAGTTTCTCAAAATGGACTTTTCTTCTAGGTTCCATGATCTCTCCAGCTATGTACAGTTTAGACTATGTTGTATGAACAAAACCTGTATAATGGCAAATACCAGGTAGGGTGGCTTTCACAAGGCCCACCCCTAGATGAAATACTATGGACAATCAATTACTACTGAGAGATGGAGAGTCAGTTGCGGTTCTCTCATGCGCGCGCATGCTTGCTTGCTCGCACTCTCTCTCTCTCTCTCTCTCTCTCTGAATTGAGCCCCTGACATGTTTTCCAAGTGGTGAACCCTGAATAAATGTGCATGGAAGCAACACTAAATGGGCTCAGTGTGTGTGTGTGTTTGTGTGTGTGTGTGTGTGTGTGTGTGTGTGTGTAGCAACAGTTATAAAAGAAGTCATGAATTTGAGAGGAAGTGAGGGAACATGGGAGCAGTTGGAGAGGGAGAGAGAAATTATGTAAATACTAATTAATTAAATTCTCAAGAAAATTAAATTAATTTTAAATGAGAAAAACGGTACCAATATGACAGTTAGGAGCATTTTGTGAAGTAGCATGTGTTGAGAGCCTACCACAGCAATGCATTGAAATAAGCCTGACAGAAAATCAATATTACATGGCTTCCATCACGAGAGATGCTCAAGCCCATAGAATTCATAGAGAATTTGGAGCTGTAATGGGGTGGCAATGGAAAGGTCTTATTTAGTGTGAATAGAGTTCTAGTGTGGAAAGGTGAAATGGGTGTAGACATTGAACCACAGGGTGGCTCACACAGTGAGTGAGTGTATTTTTTTTTTATTTTTCCATTCAAAAATTGACACTTCCTCCCCTTCTCCCATTCCCCTTTCGCTCCCTCACTAACCCTCCTCCCTCCCCTTCCATCCTTAAGAGAGGGCAGGGTACCCTGCCCTGTGGGAAGTCCAAGGCCCTCCCCCCTCCATCCTGGCCTAGGAAGGTGTGCATCCAAGCAAACTAGAGTACCAAAAAGCCATTACATGCAGAAGAGAGAGGTCCCAGTGCCATTATCAATGGCTTCTCAGTCCATCCCCATTGGCAGCCACATTTAGAGAGTCCGGTTTGATCACATGCTCATTCAGTCCCAGTCCAGCTGGATTTGGTGAGCTCCCATTAGATTAGGCATGCTGCCTCAGTGGGTGGACCAACCCCTCACGGCCCTGACTTCCTTGCTCATCTTCTCCTTCCTTCTGCTCTTCAACTGGACCTTGGGAGCTCAGTCCATTGCTCTGATGTGGATGTGGGTCTCTGTCTCTATCTCCATCCATCAGATGAAATTTCAATGGTGATATTCAAGATATTGATCAGTGTGACTATGGGACAAGGCCAGTTCAGGCACCCTCTCCTCTGCTGCCCAAGGACCTAGCTGGGGACATCCCCATGGACACCTGGGGTCCCTCCTAGAGCCAAGTCTCCTGCCAACCCTAAAATGGCTCCCTTATTGTAGATATCTTCTTCCCTGCTCCAACATCTGCCCTTCCTCTATCTCCACCCTCCCACTCTCCCAAGCTCTCCCCAGTCCTTCCCTTCTCCCTTCTCCTTCCCCCTCTCCCGCTTCCCCAATCCCACCTCTGCCCTTATCACCACCCCCGTGCTCCCAACTTTTGCCCGGCTATCTTGTTTGCTTCCAATTTCCAGGAGGATCTATATATGTTTTTCTTTGGGTTCACCTTGGTCTTTGGCTTCTCTAGGCTTGAGAACTATAGGCTTACTGTCCTTTGTTTATGGCTAGAGTCCACTAATGAGTGAGTATTTGGGTCTGGGTTATCAGTGAGTGTATTTTAATACCACTGAGTAGTCACGTGTCATGGCTAAGAAGACATACATTCTGTATATTTGTAGTAAATAGATGTATAAATATCACAGTAAAGTAACACATCATAATTCCATGTCCCACCCTTTGCATAGTTTCATCATATGCCATTTTCACTGTGTTTCATCTACTTTCTTGGCCACTTGCATTATATACCAATCTTCCTGAAAGTGTAGGACCTCCTCCTTGCAACCAACCTATCATATTGCTAAATGCACGTTCCTTTTCCTTTCTCAAAGCAGAAACCTGTGATCATGCTCTCTGGAGCACATTTCCTTTTGAATGCTGAAGGGCATGTTTAAGACTGAAACAATGACCCAACACTAATGCACAAATGCATTGTGCAGCACATTAATCTCTTGAGGAGGAAGAATATCTCTAAATTCAGTCTCTGAGAACTGACTCCACACTGTTCTTTAGGAGTCTTAGCTTTCTCTACAAATGCAGAAAGAAAACAGAGCACAGACTATTTTTCTTGAACAGGGTATTGGATGCCATGTAGAGTAATCTGTGCCTGATGTCTAACCAGAGGCCCATATGGTCCAGCCAGTGTGCAGTATCATTTCATAGGAACAGGAGCCAGGTGCCATAGCTCTGAAGAACGTCACTGATGATAATGAAGCTACTGAAGGTGGTGACTGAGGGATACTGTACCTCAGCCTTCACACAGAAAACATTCCATAGGTCTCTTCCTTACTACTACTGTTCACCACTCAATGGCCTGGTCAAATCAACCTTCCCACCTAGTGTTCCTCCCTTGTCTACCTCAAGCCCACCCATGCCTCACTGTCTAGCATACTACCTGTTTCCCAAGTCCAAGACCTTTGTGTATAACTGCTCCCTCTCCACACAGTCTCAAAGAAATATATAAACAAGCCCCCTGAACTGACTGGTACTCAACAAACTTTGGGCATTCCATCTTTTCCCCAGAAATCCCCATGGAAACCATTGCACATTATCTAAGTGCTTCGGGCTCATGCTCATGAAGAGCTGTTTGGCAATTTCATTTTATTTTGCATCTGTCCTCATAGGATGGTAAGTAAACAACAAAGAATACATGAACTTGTTCTCTCTGCTTCAGTGCTTACCTAGTCAGTTCATGAGGCACCGCCCACAGATGTTGTCATGCTTTTTTGGGGCCACCCTGAGATCCAACTGCTCAGACCTGTTAGGTCACTCTGCATGGCTCAAGGGTGACTTATGATACACCTGTCATCTCCCTATGGCTGGTGAACATTTAGCTGAGATTCTGGGCTGAGTAAAGGAGGCAGCTACGGACTGTGGATTGCTAGTTCGTTTGACCTTCATGTTCCTGCATAAATGGGAAACTTTAAGTGGAAGCTAAAGTTGAGCAACTTTCCTGATCCTAATAGCCTGTGCATCTTAGCATCACACAGAGACGTGTGCATCAGAAGCCAAAGGCCAGCTTCACTTCCTTCAGGCATCCTTTGAAAATTTAAACATATTCTACCACTTCTCTTCCAAACACTCTGAATATCTTGCTATATCAAGATATTGAGGAGTCTCATGAGCACAGATTACACCTGCTTCTGTATTTCCAACCAGTTAGGAACCCTCATTCTAGGCAAGTTCTCATAAGACACAGGTAATCCAGGTCATAAAGTATATGACCCCTTTATCAGCATTTTCAGGGAGATGTTTAATCATAATACAATAAGCAATGCTGTGCACTCCTGGTGTCTTCTGCAAACCTCTTCATTCGAAAATATACCTCATCAGTGAAAAATTCTCAACCTGGAACTTGAACCCCCATGATAATGTTGTGCAAAAGTCAAATTATGGGGAAAGGAACATAAATGACACCAAGTCAAAAGGGGTTATTGGTTTGGGCAACACAAAGCTGATTTTACCCTGTCCCCGATCCATTCAACCATTCTACTGGGGCTCTGAGTTTATGATCCCTTGGGGAAGGCGCTTATTATTTATAGAGGTGCGCATCTCTCAACCGTCATCAGAGAAGCTTCTTTTGCAGAAGTTAGTGATGAACACAGAGGTCCACAACTGTCAAGTTGCAGAGAATAAGAGACCACAGAATGTTCTGCCCTTAATAAGAAATCTGTGCCACACCCTTTCTTCCATGGTTCAGGAGTCATTTTGGAGGAGGGGCACAAACACTGTAAAAGCCACCAGGGAAATTGATCAAAATACATTATGTACAGCTATGGTATGAAATTCCCAGACAATGAAAAGAAAAAGCAAAGAAAACACTTCCAACAATTGCGGCTTCAGAACGTAACCTCCAATGCTGAAACAGATGACTGACGGTGAACAGCGAAGATTTTAAACCTGAGGCCTAGTGGCTTGAGGCAGACAAGAACTGGTACTATTAGAAGTAGCCATTGTAGACACGAAAACGAAGAATGTCTCAGCGTCAGATTCTGAGATGTAGATGGTAACTTCGCTCAAGAACTCTTACATATAGTGCAATCAGGCCTCCTAGGAAGTTCCAATTCCTTGGGCTCTTGGCTTCCTTAGCAAACTGAAACCCTCCTTGAAGCAGTTCTGCATTGGAAATGCTCACTGTTCTTCATTTTGCTTCTTTGTGATGTTTCCCCCATAGTATCTTATTTTGTACAGATATATTCATGAACTTGATCATGCCAGCTCCAGTCCATGCAGATAGCTTTGTTAGAAATGATAGCTCTCTGTTGCAGACTTGGAACATAATAAGATTTGACATTTTGGACATATTGCTTTCGAGGTCTGTTAGACCATGAAAACGTTAAGTTAGGTGCTACCCTGGGGAGGAGACATTGAATTGGAACAGCTGAAGAACCCAGAGTCAGGATGCTACCTGGCTCAACTATTCGACTGGCTCCATTTCTCTAATCTCCCACATAGACAGAATGAAGGTACAACTGATTTCTTATGAGACTGAAGCTGATTTTAACTGTTTATGCTCTTTAGAGACTTTAATCTCCACAATTTGGGAAAACAAGAAAACTACATCTTGGTACACAATCTTTTTGCACAGATACTTGTCAAATGAAATGGAATTTCAATACAGCACTCTGCTAAATTTTTCAAAGTCAATACAGTTTATAGAATTTGGACTACGTTTCTTTGTATGTGGACTAAATTAGAAAAAAAAGTGGTAAGATTTGCTGAAGATAACTGTAACATTTATATTGTGATGACCCTAAACTGAGCAGTCTTATATACCAATAGAAATCAATAATACAAACAGAAAATGAAAGAAAGAAATGATGTCTCTCTTGCCTACCAAGTGTTAAGAGATGGTTTAGAGTTTTTAGTCATTGGGCTCATCTATCTGTACAAGGGAGTTCCTGTTAAGTCTCCAGACCCATAAGATTTGAAGGTCCTTTATGCAAATGCTGATTGAGAGGGATTTGCAGGTTAAATGACACCTGAACTCTTGTGCCTCCAAATTAGATGGCCAGCACATCTGATTTGAGATCTGATTTCAGGATGTGTTGGAGGTGCAGATGCACAGGTGGTGGGGAGTACAGATGCACAGCTAGTGTGTGGTCAAGTGCAGATGCACAGGTGGTGGGATGCAGATGCACAGGTGGTGGAATGCAGATGCACAGGTGGTGGAATGCAGATGCATAGGTGGTGGAATGCAGATGCACAGGTGGTGGGATGCAGATGCACAGGTGCTGTGATGCAGATGCATAGGTGGTGGGATGCAGATGCATAGGTGGTGTGATGCAGATGCACAGGTGGTGTGATGCAGATGCATAGGTGGTGGGATGCAGATGCATAGGTGGTGGGATGCAGATGCACAGGTGGTGGGATGCAGATGCACAGGTGGTGGGATGCAGATGCACAGGTGGTGGGATGCAGATGCACAGGTGGTGGGGTGCAGATGCACAGGTGGTGGAGTGCAGGTGGTAGAGTGCAGATGCACAGGTGGTGGAGTGCAGATGCACAGGTGGTAGGTGGTGGAGTGCAGTTGCACAGCTGGTGGGTGGTGAAGTACAGATGCATAGGTGGTGGGATGCAGATGCACAGGTGGTGGGCGGTGGAAGTTAGAGAGGTGGTGGAGCTGGTAGAACTGATGGTCATTGTAGAAGTAGAGGTAGAGATTGTGCATCCACTCTTACCTGGGACAGTGTCCAAAGAATCTAAGATATGCTAAAACTGACAGGTATAATTCCACTTCATAGAGAATCGACATCCAGAGCCTGTCTCAAACTTGAGAATCCCTCTCTTCCTGCCTGCTCCCTATTCTAAGTGCATAAAACTGGGTGATTGTTGGGCAGTTTTAAGAAAGCAGAAGCCCTTGAACTCAGGTACCAGGATTACCAGGTCCTTAGAACTAGGATCTACTGAGACGCAGGACAGCCTACACTCAGTTTCCCCGACTGACCCCTTGCCCTGGCCTCTTTCTCCTGCTGATGATGCAGCATCCATGTTTCAGCACAGTGCTTTTGACTAGTCTCCCCACTTTGCTTGGACCCTATCAGTATGCCCCTGTATGAGAGACAATATAAGCCTGTTGCAGTTGCAGCATAGTCTTCTCCATCACACAAGACTGCTTGAAGTTCCTCCAGAACAGAATCTGCCTTTGCACATATGTTTATATTTCCTTTAACACCATTATATTTATATTTCCTACAGTACCGTGTGTGTGTGTGTGTGTGTGTGTAAGGCTAAATGAACACATGTTCACCGATGATATGCCAATGATTCCTTTTTAGTACAATGTAGTTCACCAGACCCACTCAGGCCGGTGGTACATTATTTTCCTGCCTGGCTTCCCATGGGTAATTCATGCTATCCTGCCAGATGCCTGGCTTTCCATGGGTAATTCATGCCATCCTGCCAGGTGCCTGGCTTTCCATGGGTAATTCATGCCATCCTGCCAGGTGCCCAGGGTAGCCTCCTACTTTCATTTCCAGAAAGTTCAGCCTTGTCTCCAAGCTGGACAATGCCAATTAG
Source organism: Ondatra zibethicus (assembly GCA_004026605.1). NCBI lineage: Eukaryota > Metazoa > Chordata > Mammalia > Rodentia > Cricetidae > Ondatra > Ondatra zibethicus. Next base: position 27,990 of record PVIU01007011.1, on the reverse strand, counting down.
CATGTCACAGAGGTTCCGAGTTACAAGGCAACCCCAGAGGAAGTAGGATACTGCATCTTAGCTCTCCTTAGTCATGCTCAGTGACTGGGCTATGAAGGAGGCAAGTGACAACTGCTTCCTTCTCCTCTCAAGAACTCCCACACACCAGTGACCAGCCCTGCTAGGAAATCTAATTCCTCGGGGTCTCGGCTTCCTTTGCAAAGAGAGGATATTTTTAAACATTAAAAGGAAGTAGATTATTTAAAGAAGAGGGGACCATTAGATCCAAAATCAAAGTTAAAAGCCGAAAGATTTTAGTTCGCTGAAACAACAGCATTTCCTAAATGCTAGGGGCTGATTTATTTTCCTCATCAGCTTTTGAGAATGCAAGAGGTAGATTCCATCTTACAAAAACTAAAGCTTCTTCCTTGCCATCCCCTTCGACACGCTGAAAGCATTAGATAGATAGCTCACACCCAAAGAGCATTAGTGTCTTTCATGTCAAGAGATGGCAAAGTGAGGCTGGAAAGACGGCTCAGCTGTTCAGAGCTGTGGCCCTTATGGGGAGCCGGTGCTTGATTCCAGGCACCCACAAAAGGAAGCTCACAGCTACCTGCGTCTCCAGCTCCGGTGGGTCAGTGCCCTTTTCTGGTCTCTGCAGGCAGCTGAGCGCACGCGCGCACGCACACACACACACACACACACACACACACACACACACACACCAAAATAAATACTTTATTTAAAAATCAGAAAGCATTTTGCTAATGTGGGAGTCTGATTTGAGAACTCTGGACAGTACCAACAACAAGTATTTTCCCGCTGCCAACAGCAGCACTCCACTCCTGTCTTTTCCCTCCTCCCCTCCTGCTTTCTCTCCTTCTCTCTCACAGAAAACCAAACAGTAAAAAGTGGATTTGCCATCTAGCTACCAAATTAGTTTTACTTCATACAAACATTGATAGGTAGGGAAATGAATCAGTGAGTTATTTTTTAATATACACACTTCCTGTTGTTAAAATGCTCTCATGATAGAAAATAAACAACAACAAACATAAAGTTAAAAACAAAACAAAAAAAGCAGAAATGATGATTGAGGCATCCCCAAAATAGCCAAATGCTACTATTCTGCTGTACTTGCTCCGGGTCTTTTTTTTCTACGTATGTATGTCATTCCTCATTTGAGCCTGTCTGTACCTATATACACCGGCATATACACCTGGACACAGATAATTTTTTTTACATATAATGTGACATTTCTCACATTAATATAAACTCAAAAATATTACCTCAGGGACACAGTCATGTATTTCATATTTTAAGTTAGGGCTGGGGTGAATCTTCTCGCCACAGCAGCCCCCTAAGCCCCCCACTTCATAGAACTCACGGGGACTTTTATGAGCTCATTTTCTTTTTGAGGACTGATTCATGGCCAGGCTTCTTCTGCCAAAACTTAGCCCTTTGCCACCCAAAATGCTCTATAAATTGGCATTTGATCATTTGTAATGGAAAGGCACATAAACATGGTGACTAATTTATCAGATTGCATTAGTGGAAGAAAAACAAACCATGTTAGCAAATAGTGCATTTATTTAATCAATTGCTGCTGTAGGGCAATCAGTTTCGGAGGCGGTGGCTGATGGATAATTAGAGTATTAGCATTGAGCTCTGTGTACTCAGCAAAACCCCTCCAAATCATAGCAACGTGTGGAGGATGATAGACTGATAATGCTTTCTAGTTAAATGCTTTTTCTTTGTTTATGCTGTAGTGATACTGTTTACTTGAGATTTTCTGGTCTATCAGTGGGGAGAATACAGACTTTGAAGATGGCATAGCTAAATGCATATTCCCAGACTTCCTCCATTCAGTAATTTTATTTTCACTACACATGTTCTTTAACCTCTGAGGTTCAGAAGCCCCATCCACTGATCATGAGACCCATTTTTATCGTGTCATTTGTATTAGGATTGATTGACACAATATGTGATGGGGGTGTTCACTCTGCAGGGTGCATAATGCAGGCCTCATGGATGCCAATTCTCTCTGCTGCTTCTTTTCCCAGCAGACATTTGGCTTTAACCCCTGGTTCAGCCTAGGCAGCCTTTCCAGTCCCTTCCCTCTCTCTCCCTCTCCCTCTCTTCCTCTCTCACCCCCCACCTGTATATGTATGTTTCTGAGTAGATCTTGTATGTCCATTTGTATAGAAATGTATTATATGTCAATGCAAACTTTTCCCATAGAAAATCCATGCAGAGCATCCTGCAGAGTCAGAGCTCTGTACGTGTGTGTGTGTGTGTGTGTGTGTGTGTGTTTGTGTGTGTGTGTGTGTACCCAGCTCAATCTAGAGATGGTGCAGTCTACATTCGAAAGCAAGCTGGTAGTGCATTCTGCTGTGCTCCTTATAGCCAGGCCAGATTTGAGCAGCTCCATCTGGCTGACCCCAGGAGGATAGCCCATTTGTCATTTAGGTCCCATCAGGTCCTTCTGTGTGCTGGGACAATGTTCCCAGATAGAGATGTGTTCTTCTCCCATCAGGCACGTCAGGGTGAGCTACAGTGCCCAAATGTTAGAAGCTAGAAATAGATGGCAAGGTCACTGAAGGTGGCAGAGTAAACAGTAGATCCACATACCATCCAGCAGCAAACCAAGAGGCTGACCTAAGGAGCTCAGTCAGAATCTATGGGGTGGGGCTCCCTAGGTCACCCTGATGCTCAGTATAAAGAACTTCACTCATCGCTAGAGGTTCCCCAGTACCCTACCATTTTCCTCGCTCAATTGATGCCAGAGGGCTCCTTGCTTCCCGGTGTACCTGGGCACAGGTAAGGGAAGAACGCTGATCTCCAATGTAATTAAACAGAACTGTGGGCATGGGTGTGACTCTGCCGTAGAGTGCCTTCCTGACTAGTTTACAGCCTTGGGCTCCAGCACCAGCACCGAATGGACACAGTGAAATGCACATCTGTAATCCAGCACTCAGGGAGAGAGGCAGGGGGGTGAAACCTTAAAGGTCAATCTTACCTCCTGAACGAATTTTAGGGCAACCTGAGCTACATGTGACCCTGTCACAATTAATTAATTAGTTAATTGCTCCTGTTTGTATTTTTACTGATGCTTCTAGTTTCAGCCATCAGTGTAGTTTCCACTTTCAGTTAAAAGCTCATTTGAAGTTCTTGCTTTTTAATAATGGATTTTTCCCCCACTGGCATTGAAATTAGAGTTCTCAATAAAAGGAGAGCTGTGCCTGGCTGCATAACCTCTACACATTTAATCTGGGACACGCTTTCTGAAGAGCCAGCATCAGCCGTGCAGTGGGTGACAGCACACATGTTCACAGGTTACACAGCGGGGATCTCAGTCATTTCTGTGAGGGCTTTAAATGTTCTGTAACACGAGACTCTAGGTACACTGACAGGAAGAATACTCACGGCGCTGCATCACTGTTACCTTAGCAACAACACAATGTATGTAATTAACGTCTGCCACCATGAATCATTACATATCATGTACGGAAAGACCAATGTTTCATGATGCCACTTGTATGTGGACCCTTGAAAACTTCATGTTACTGGGCGTGGTAGCAAACACCTTTAATCCCAGCATTTGGGAGGCAGGGGAAGGTAAAATTTAAGGCCAGGCTCTATATAGCAAGTTCCAGACCAGTCAGGGCTGGAACCTCAAAGAGAATTTGGTCTCATATAAGACAACAAAATGATGCTTAGCAAAACCTACAGAGGGTAGGAAATATTAGCCAAAAGATCGAAGATTTTTCCTAGATGAAAGGAATTGGCTCAAGAGCTCCGTTGTGAAACTTGGTGGCTATGGTCAGTAGCAGTGCATCGTGCTCCTCACGTGGCTGAGAATAGATCTTAAGTGTCTTGCACAAATACCTGATGTGACACACTGATGTGATTTAAGGTTTTAAAAATCCATGCTCATGAATTATTTCATCAAAAACATGATTTTTAAAACTTAATGACTTAAAAGGGAATTTAACCTTCATTTTTCAAATTGGAATATAATACTTGAAGCAAATGATACCAGAAGATATCCCTGGAGCTTTTGAAATGCCTAAACTACATATGCCTGACACTCATTCTTCAAGATCATAAAGCAGAATCTAGACCATCAAGCACCATTCAGCGTCACTGTGTTTAAAATGAAAACAGACCTGGTCTGTTATTATTGACTATATCCTTACAGGCCTCAGCTTCCACCTGCAAAACATTAAAGTGGGCTGGGACGATTGCTCAGTGGGCAAAGCACTTGCCATGCCTATGTGAGGACCTAAGCCGACATCCCCAGAATCCATGAAAACCAGACATATGGGCACATGCATCCACAGTCCCAGCACTTCTGGGGTGAGATGGGAATCTCCAGCTGGGGACATGGGACTCTCCAAAAGTTCAAAGGCCACCTGGCCTGATGTCCTGTCTGCAGCAGTGAACAAGAGACACCCCTCTCAAACAAAATGGAAGGCAAGCACCAACACCCTGTGGCATGCATGCACCCGCACTCACACATGAGTGTACACACACCCCACACACTTTTTATGCATGGTCACACATCATACACGCAAAAATTCCAGTGAAAACGATGAGGGGAAGGTGAGGAGTGATGGACAACTCTTCTCTGAGATGCCTGAAACCCTGCGTGAGAATGATCTTCATCCTAGCGACAATGGCCTTGTCTCTTGTTGGCAGATATCAGCTGGCATCTTAGCCCCATCTAGGCATGTCATCTACTCTTGTTTTCCAGGCATTTCACAACCTAGAGAACCTATAGAAAACTAGCTTTTTGTGTCTCTCTGCATGTGTTTTTTCCACCCAAGTATTTGTTATTTCCAAGTATTTGTTAGAGGCTGCTTCTGGAACACAAGGCAAGACAGAACTCCTTTCCTGGAGGAGTGTAGTGTATAATAGATGAGCAGGAAGGCAGATCTGCAGGGAGATTGCAAGTCAGCTTGATAATACTGATTCTTTCTCAAAATTCTCATCCATGTAAGATGGTATTTTCTCCCTCCTCATTTCATAGCAAAGATGAGATGCTGAAAGGTTTGAACGGGTGTAAGCTGTCTATCCAAAAGTAAGCTGAAGAACACAGAGGATAGGGAAGGATATAGAGACAGGCAGCAAAGTGGCATCCAAGACACCGGTCACCACAGACTGCAGTGTAGCCCAGGGTTCCAATAAGGGACAGAGGCTAACATCCTGAGCCAGGTGGGTGATAGCTGCATTCCAGGAGAATAGCACTGGCAGCTTGGAAGTTATCCCGTGCATAAAAAGAACTCTACTACAGTGCTGGAGTTGGCTGAACTTGAAGCTGCTAGACAGGAAGTTAGAAACTGCAGAGAGAGAAGTTTTCACAGGAAACTGGTATCACAAAGCCCAAATTGGAGAACTCACTACGTATGATCTAGTCCAGAGAGTCCTGGACTCAAATGTGCTCAAAACTCACCAAAAGAGCTAAAGGCTCCTGTTGCCAAGGCCCATCCATAACATTAGATTCAACTGTCTGTTAATCAGCATTTCCACGAAAGTCCCAGGAAAAGCCAATGCTTCCTGTCCTGGGACCTAAATTTGAGACCCAGAGACAGCACCAGTGGAGCATATGGAACACAGAACCTTGTTTTTGAAATGGGGACTCCAGAAGAAGATGACAACTCAAGCCGGTCAGCCCCAGGGTTGTCCTGATTGGAGGAGCAGTAAAATGGATGGGGCCTGCAAGATGGCTTTGTGCAGGTTACCGGGACAGAATGAAGAGGTAGGACAGGGCAGGCAGAGATGACAATGGGCTTGGCAGAGGCTCAGGGCTATCTGAAGGCTCAGTGTGAAGCGCAGGGAGAGGCAGAAATGGGACCTTAAACAGGAACTGGTCTTAATATCCACCCACGACCATCTTTTCTCCAAACCAATGGCTGTTCCTAGCCAAGCGTGTGTCTGTCATTTGTGTCTGTTGAAAGGGAGGGTCCTACACTGAAATTATACTCCACACCGTGAGGTGTGACCCCATGAGAGTCCTAACTTAAGGTCTTGATGGCGATTTCATCAGGTACACCTTAACAAATAGGAACTATAGAAAAGTAAGGTACAGAGTATAAACTAAGTAGATTTTGTTGTGCCTTAGTTCTTTGGTAAAGCAGACATCTGGGGAAGAATTGGTGCACAAGGTTTTCATGTTTCATTGTGAGCACTTTGGGGATTTTTCCATCTCGATTGTTCCATCCTTGAAACTGGCCCAGAACTGACTTTCATCTGCTGCCCCCTGCTGTCAGCAACAAAAGCAACTTGACTTTAAGATTTGGGTTTTTAATTATACCATTTAGGATTATCCCTTGTTTCAAGTAATCTTTGGCATTGCTCTTCTCCATTAGAAGACTGTGGGGCTTGCTGGAGTAAGTGGTTACAGCCATCTCAGCCCGACCTCTTTGGCATGACCTGCCTCCTTTTTTCATGGGAACTTACCAGGCTTAGAAAAAAGAGCTGTCCTTACAGCTCAACTCTTCTTTGGATACACCAATGGCAGGGACAGCTGCTGCTGAGGTCAGTCATGAGGCAAAGGAGAAGGCGGTAGAAGGAAATGATATGAAGAGCCTTGGCGTTGGCTTGGTGATTTTATCCAAGTGAGTTTGCTTTTAATTCCCTTAGATGGAAACTGGGCTTTATGCTCTGCTGTGGCTATTTGCTCCACAAGGTAAAATGAAGTGAGCATCAGCCGGCTGAATCCCTCTGCCCTCAGCTCACCTCTGTCACATCCAAAGAGACAGGTGGGCACTGAGGAGCATCACTGAGAATCACCATCACAGGATGATGAACCACTGGTTGGGAATGAAGAAATCTGCTTTAAATTCAGTCTAGAGCCTGCTGGGGAGTTAGGTCTGACTCAGAGGCACACTGTTTAAATGTCATGGCTTTGATAGACAGCTCTTCCATGTTCAAAGCTCAACATTCTCAGAGTGTATCCCTGTGGGCCCTGGCCCCAGCCACCACTCTCCACCCCCAGAATTTGTAGAGAGACCTTCCCCCTTCTAGACCAAGGAGTTTCAGACAGATGGTCAGAAAGGGAATAGTGGGGCCAGAGAGATGACTTAGTGTGCAAAGCACTGGGCAAGCATGGAGACCCAAGTTTGAATGCCAAACACCTACTTAAAAAGCCAGGCATGTCTGAGCATGACTGTAATCCAAACACTGAGGGTTTAGAAACAGGTGGATTCCAGGAGCTGGATAGCCAGCCAGCCTAGATGAAACATGAGATTCGGGCTCAATAAGAGACCCTGTTACAAGGTAGTAAAGCAGAATAATAGAGGTGCTGCCCTGCCCTCCACATGAACACCCAGATGCCTGCACTGCACACAACATCAAACACACTGCACACACCAAGAGTATGGTGTAGGTGCTGCCCAGTACAGCCCAAAGCTGTTGGGAATGACTCTTCAGTTTAATTAAGCAAACACTAGTGGATCTCTCTTTGTGATAAAGGAAGCTTGGGAAATACAGGAATGCTTAAGCACATCAAATGCTCGAAGCCCAGGCTCCTTCAAGTTCTTGAAGTCTAACTTTAAGACCAGAGCAAACTGTTACCTAAGAGGACATGGAAGCAGCTGGGTGCAAGTGAAGACCTGTAGATGAAGAGAAAGGACAGCATGAGGCGGAGTCACGTGCCCCGGAGCCACCTTCTCTGACAGGTGGGAAAGAAAAGCTGCCACATTCCTTTTCCTGATTTTTTTTTCAATTAATGTTTTTAGTTGAAGCACAAAATAGCACACTCAAAGAGAAAACAACCTCCAACATAATCCCTCAAAACCCTTGTGCTGGTGGCATTTTTCTTTAATAATTTTATCTATCTACATGTTTCATGGTGTGAGTTGTAGGAGGCTTAACCACCGTGTGAGAGTAATCACGTAATTGGAATGTTGAAATGCTAACACAGTGATTGTACTTGGTCGGTGGTTGGGTTTTATAGGGTTTGTTCGTTTGTGCATTTTCCTAAAACTCAAGATCATTTCCCTACATTTAAGAATAATGACCTTACTCTACCTCTTGGAAATATTTATCCTATGAAATAGCTTGTTCATTTCGGCAGTGATTCTAGATGATAAATATGGAAACCAATCAACATCATCATCATAAGATGGCAGATAACTAAGAGTATGGCCTGGCAGCTGAGTGTTGGAGACTGATAATAAAATTGAGAGATTTATGTACAATACAAGAAAAGCTTGGGGTGTATTAATAGTGAAAAGCCAAATGTGGGCTAACTGTCACCCTACATTATGGGGGCAGTGCCTGACATTGTTGACTGGTTACTTTGTATGCTGTAATCCGAAGTGTTCCAGGCCATGAACATAACCACAGTGTCCACAATCTGTTTTGCTATCTTCGGGGCTGGGGGGCTCACAAAGAAATCACACTCTCAGGTGTGGAGGAGGGAGGCTTGGGTGGATGTTTGATGCATAATGCAGAAGCAACGTGATTCTGTTCCCCTCTCCCAAGCCTTTACCCAAAGCACTTCTCCGAGATGCTTACTTCCTTCGGAATGATTTCTGGGCTAATATATGAAGAGAGCACATACTGCTGGAAGGGAACTAGACTTTAATGTGGAAAAAAATAAAAACATCCTGTGAGTCTAATCCAGCTGTGTGGATATTTCTTGCCAAAGGTGTGGGAGTTGGAATGGAAGGGGCGGGGCCGGAATCCAGGTGTGAATGAATGTCTAGAGACACAGATGGTGGCAGGCTATCTCTGGAACTCTGGTTGGTGCCTGTGTGTCATTGTCATGCTCCAGATGACACCGCAGCAGCCATCCCCACCCCTGGAGGCCATGGAGGACACTTACGAAGTGATAATAATTGGTAGGTTACAAGTACTGACAGAATGGTTATAAAAATGGAAGGGAAAGATACTTTAAAAGTCTGCACGGACTCCATGCAGATAGTTGAACAGAGATATACTTGTAATTTAGCTGAAATAAATCAGCTTCAAAAATATGTTCTCTGCCTGTACAGACTGCTCACTTAATGAAGTCCTTCAGTCTCTGAGCTGCTGAAGCCCACGTTTGATTGGCGTGGTGATGCTTCTTGCATTGTACTCTGGCATGATGCTGCTGGATAATATGGGAAGAACAGGGAAAGGCTGAGCAGTTGGGAAGAAGGCTAGTGGGTAAAATGCTTGCCACAGAAGCGTGGGATCTGAGTCCGAGTCCCAGTATCATGTGAATAGCAGATTCCAGCAGTGCATATCTGTAATCCCAATGCTGAGGAGGTGTAGCCAGGAGAGGAACAGAGTGGCAAGAGAGAACATCTTACTAGGACATGGAAACATAAAACCCTCCTCACTCCAGACTCTGTTTGAAGCCTCTTGCCAGCTGAGAGGAAAGAACTCCAACACAGCTAATATTTCCTGGGGTCTGTTCCCAGCAATACACATACCAAATACTCAGCACTCCAGAGGTAGGGGAAAGGTGATTAAAAGTTCAAGGCCAACCTTGGCTATATAGTAAGTTCAACACCAACCAGGGATACCATATTGGAAAGAGTCTGACTTAAACTCACATCAGAAAACAAAATATACACACACACACACACACACACACACACACAAAGGCTGGACAATTTTGATTTTTGTGGTTCTTGTTGTTTGAATAGACTTTTTTTCTCATACAGTATATCCTGGTTGAAGTTTTGCCTCCTTCCACAGCTCCCAGTTTCTCCCTACCTCCCCTCCTGATTCACTCCCTTGCTGTCTCTTATTAGAAAGAATAGGCATCTAAGTGATTAAAAACAAACATGACAAAATAAAATATGATGAAACAAAAACTTGCGTGCTGAAGTTGGACATGGAGACCCAGCAGGAGGGAAAGAGCCCCAAGAGCAGGCACAAGATTCAGAGACCCACTCACTCTCACAGTCAAGAGTCCCAAAGAAACACTAAGCTAATAGCTGTAGCATAGAACAGGATCTGGTGCAGACCCATGCAGGCCTTGTGCTTGCTGTTTCAGTCTTTGGGAACTCGTGTGCCCTTGTTCTGCTGGTCTTCTCCATCCCCCCTGGCTCTTACAATCTTTCCACCCCCTCTTCCACAGGATTCCTGAGTCTGAGAGGAGGGATTTGATGGAGACATCCCATTTAGACTCTCTCTCCACCTACTGTCTGGCTGTGGGTCTCTGCTTCTGTTCCTGTCTGGCTGTGGAGGAAGCCTCTCTGATTGTGACTGGAGAAGGCACTGATCTATGAGTATAGCAGAATATCATTAGGAATCATCTTGTTGATTTTTTTAGACCAGTAATGTTTAGTTTTACCCTAGATCTTTGGGCTATCTAACCTCTTGTTCTTGGTTATCCAAGCAGTGTATGGGTATGGGATCCTTCTTGTGGGATGGGCCTTTGGTTTTATTAAAGGACCACCTGACTAAATCAACAAGAAATTGAAAAAGGAGGTCAAAGAAGCTTGTGAGTTTTCCTTTAACAATGAAAGGATTAGGAAAGAAGCTATTTCACAGCAGAAGGAAGACCTACAGACACCGTTGAACTACACAGACAGACCTCTCTGGTTCCCACAGAGAGCTGCTAACAGTGGGAGTGGGCAAGAGTGGGCAAGAGTGGGCAAGCACTGCCTCCAGCTCTTTACCCTGTGCTTGGTGCCCTTTTCCTCCCACTGGGTTTTCTTATCCAGCCTTAATATGAGGGGAGGTGCCTAGTCCTCTTCCACCTTGCTATGCCATGTTTGGTTGATAATCCTTGAGAGGCCTGCTCTTTTCTGAAGGGAAGTGGAGAAGGCATGGGTCTGGGGAAGAGGGGAAATACGGGGAAGGGACTGGGAGGAGAGATGGGAGGGGAAACTATGGCTGGAATGTAATGTATGAAAAGAATAAATAAAAAAAGAAAAATATTAAAATGAAAAAGAAGATTTCCACAGACACCATGGGGGCTCTGTACAGAGCACAGTCTCAGAGTTCCTCTCCCCTGACTATTCTGGCTTGCCTCTGGGCAATGAATCTGGAAGCAGGGGGCCAGGGAAGGCGCCTCCTTCTTATTCGTGATGGACCTTTTGCCAAGTGAATCTCCAGGGAGCTAAGAAAAGAAAGCATTTCTAGAATTGAACGATTTTTCAGGAAGTTATTTAATTTTGGGGGATTTTCTTCTTTTTAAATTTCAAAGGTTAAAAAAATGCATTCATTGCAAAAGCACGGTATGCACATTCCCTAATCATGGCAGGCCCGCTGCCCGCCCAGCAGCAGCTATTTCTATCTGCCAATGAATCACTCAGAAGAAGCATACATTCAGCTAAATGCTCACCCAGCAAACAGTAGCAGCCATGAAGCCTGGAGCCCAAGTCCTATCCAGTGTGACTCAAGGGCACCTGTGACAGATCTGTGTAATGTTTGCTGAAATGAGAGACTCAAGGAGCTATTCGCCTGGGGAAGGGTCTCACAAGCGTCGGAACTACTTGGAGTTGGTCCATAATAGCTTTTCAAGCTTGCAGAAAGAGGCAGCTTTCTGTGGCTGTGGGACAATCTCCAATGTCAGAGTTAAGTCTAGACTCAAATCCAGGCCCTGCTCCTTCACTCCAGCATCATTGAAGTGTTGCTGAAGTGTTGTTAGGATCCTGTTGCATCTCCCATGACAGGTTGGGCAATGTTTTATTACCTCCCTCACTTGACGTCATCTGTTCTACTGGTCTATGCCAAAAGCAGTCTTCACAGGGCATAGGCATGCAAAACCACTAGTGTGTGTAATGAAGCCTGTCTTTGTTTGGAGGATGAACTTCCAGGTCCGTAGCTTAAAGCTCTCGTGTGTTTTCATTGCACTGTGTGAGCAACCATGTGAGTGGTAGGAACTGAACCTGAGTCCTTTAGAAGAGCACATGCAAGTACATGTGTATGCACAAGCAGGCATTGTAATTATGCCATTTAAAAGTGGCATGAGGGTGTGGGAGAGATGGCTCCACGGTCAAGAGCTCTGGCTGCTTTTCCCCAGGACCCAGTTTCAATTCACACCACTCAGATGCTGGCTCACAACTATCTTAGCGACAGGGAATCTAAGACTGACTTCTGGCACTGAAGGACACCAGGCGCACATGTGGTACATAGATATACATGAGATAAAACACACATACACATTTTTGAAAGACAGTATGGTTGGCATTCGGGCTGGTTAGATGGCTTAGTCAATAAAACCCTTGCCTGACAAGCGTAAAAGACTCCACAGAACCCATTCTTTAAAGAGATGTTGCTAGCGATGCTGTGTGCCTATAATCCCAACAGTGGAGTAGAGATGGGGAAATACTGGGGCTTGCTAGACAGCCAACCTGGCCTACGTGAAAAGTGCCTGGCAAATGAGAGAAACTATCTCAACAAGCAAGATGGATAGTGTCTGAGGCACGACAACCGAAGTTCCGCTCTAGCCTCCATGTGCTCACACCAACATGAACACCTATGTGCATGTGCATGTGCACACACACACACACACAATTGTGAGGTCTTTTGCCTTGCTAAAGAGAAGGGTCAGATGAGGAATAAAAGGAAGCAGAGGTTTTCCACGTGCCCACAATGTTCAGCGCCTACCCCGGGCTTCATCACCGCAATACTATGAAGTGGGCAACAGGACCACTTGACAGATGAGCTAGTGAAAGCCTAGGAAGGTGGTCCTCACTAAGTGGGAGTGCAGGGATTAAACTTGGACTTTTTGCCTCTTGATGGGGTGTAGAGTGGGAGTTCTACTAATGGATCACGTCCGTAGCATTTTAAAACACCATGATTTTCACATAAATGTCCAGGGCAAAGAGGCCTGATATAGGGTATAGATCTTGGCTGTCCCTCCACCCAGACGTGGGCCCATATGACAGAGGCGTTTATCCAGACAGGCTGCCAGGAACCCATAGGCTTTTGTCCAAGGAGGAAGTAAACGATAGTATAAGTCCTAAATGTCCAATGGGACCTACCAGTATAGTAAAGAGCCTGGCTGTAAGTGTAGATGTGGATATTGACAGGCAGCATGGACTGAATCTATAGATCCGGTATTGACAGATTCTGCTTCTAATCAGTCACAGCACCGCAAAAAGCCAACAAAACACAGTAGCTAGAAACACAGACTCTGGGCTCGTGGCTTTGGTCTGGTGCGGTAATCCTTCCTGCTTCGCCTTTCATTTTTGGTTTCTTCACGGTCTGTAAAATGAGTATGATAACATTATACATTCAGAGAGCTCTGATGATCTAGTGCTGTGCAATATATAGATAGATATATAGATGTGTGTGTGTGTGTGTGTGTGTGTGTGTGTGTGTGTGTATAGGCAGGGAGAAGACTCCACGAGTGAAAAGCACGAGCACCTGAGTTCAGATTCCCAGGAACCCACGTAAAAAGTTGGGCCAGGCAATCTGCACCTGTATTGAAGCACCGGAGGTAGAGACAGGAGAACAGCAGGGCTCACTGGACATGTGGCCTAGACTATAGAGCAAATCCCAGGCCCCACTGAAAGGCCTCTTCCCAAGAAAAGGGAAAACTGTAGAGAAATTATTAATGAAGATACCCAACACTGACCTCTGCCTTCCACATACTCGTGCACACATGTGCACGCACACCTGCACACACACTGGAGCTAGTGTTTGTAACAGTACATGGTACATTTAAAATGCTCAATCAATGATTGCAGCTAGCCCCTGGGGCCTGGTTTCCCGTCACCTCAAGCTAAAGATATTCCAGAACCAATCTTACACATCCTGCATGGCTCTTCTCTTACGTCGTAGCTCCTTAAAGAGTATTGACACAGCAGCTTCTGACATAGTGCTCACGTAATTTCAGGTGCTTAGTCTAGAGATGATTTAGGGTCTGTGAGATGATGTGGATCGTGTGTCCCTTCACATACGGAACATGAGCATCTTCAGGCTTGGTACCGAAGGCAGGTCCTGGAGCTAGTACCCACCCTTGGATCTGGAAGGCTAACTATATTACACCTGCCACCATTAATGCCGTAGTAACTAGTGGCCTGTCTTTGGGAAAGTTTTCTATTTGGGCTTCCCATGTTTTCTTTTAATGAAGTGAAGACATTATTGTCATTAACCTAAAGATCTATTGATGAGACTCAATAGAGTTGTGGGCATGCCATTTCAGTGTTGTGTTCACTATTCAAACGTTCCATTGCTCAACGACTCTTCTCCCTGCTAAGATTCTCTTCAACTAAGCTTAGAGAAGCTGTTCCACATTAAATAAGGGAACATTTTTCTCTTGGAGATTTCAGCTGATAGACAGCACCTAATAACAGCCACCTTCTCTGGGGCCAGCTTCATCTGCACTGCTCCATGTCTCCTTCATACAGATATTGCTCAGGAAATGTGTTTAGCTGGGAGGATCAGAAAGGGCTCTCCACCTTCCCCCAGGCCGAACACATAATCACTGCATTCTCATATAAAACATCTCTGCAATTTTTAGCTTTTCCAATAATCCTCCAAAATTGGTGGCTTTTGTTTGTGTCTCTCCACCAAGTTAATTCTTGTGGGTCTCAATACCAGTGAACTTGAATACATGGGTCCTTCCTTAAGGTATTTTTTTTATTAAAGCTGTAGTCTCTTCTTTGTGGTTTTATTTAGCCTCTAAGCCAGCTGGGTCACCTCAAACCTTTGGATCAATATAAGATTGACTACAAGCTCTCAGGCACTGTGAGATACAACTCCCCACCCAGCACCACTCAACAAAACTGAATGCCGGAGGTATTGACATCTCTGGCTCTGAGATCCTACCTCTGCTCTCTCTCTCTCTCTCTCTCTCTCTCTCTCTCTCTCTCTCTCTCTCTCTCTCCATTTTTCAATATTTAATTTTTGTTAATTCTTTGAGAATTTTATACATACACATAATGTACTGGAATCGTATTTACCCTACTCATCCCAGATACACACCCACCTCCCCACTCCTTCCCAACCTCCTGTTATTTTTGTTTTTTAATAATCCACTGATTCCAGTTTGTGTTTCCCATATTCTAATGAGTGTGGGTCCATCCACTGAAGCATGAGTCACTGGCCAGTGCCTACACCCTTAAAAGAAAGCTCTGATTCTCCCACATCCAGAAGCCATCGACTTAAGAGCTCCATTGCTGGAATGTGGATTAGCTTGATCCTGTGCTTATCCTTTGTAGGCAGCCAGAGCTTCTGTGAGTTCATGAGTGTGTGATGGTCTTGTCATGTCCAAAGATGCTACTTCACTCCTGCCTTACTTATGGCTCTAAAAATCTTTCTGCCCCTCTTCTGCAATGGTCCCTGAGCCTTGAAGGGGGAGAGTATTATATAGATGTTTCATTTGTAGCTGAACAGTCCATAAGCAATTACTCCCTGCATTTTGAGCAGGTGTGAGGATCTTCATTAGCTTCCCACTATATAAAGAAACTTCTTTGATGAGGTTGGAGGGCAAGGGTAACCTACAGTTGTTAGAGATCAGAATTTAGAGGGCAGTTTGATGGTGTGTCAATTCAACGAAACAATAGTAACATGTTCACCCTGGGACCTATGTTCTCCTCAACCATAAATTCTTGTCCAGATTTACAGAACTAGCCATGTGTTCCCTCCTGTGTGGTGGACCTTCAATCCAGCCTGGAAGGAGTTGTCCACTCTATACCCATGCCAGTGTTGTGCCCTTGTTTGGCATGTCCTGTCATGCCACTTGTTATTGTAGCCCACAGAGCTCATATCTGGGTACAACTGCAAAATAGAAACGACCTTTCCCCACAGCAGCCCTTTCTGATACTATGACAGGTGGCCAGTAGCCTGATTAGCCCTTTCTGGTACTATAATGGGTAACCATCAGGGAAAAAGCTTCCTTGTCAGTACCATTTGACAGTTCCTTGTCCAGAGACAATGTGTGTAGTGTTTTCAGAAGTAGGGTCCTACCATCATATTGGTAGACATCCAGAAGCAATAGCAATAGCCTGCATCATATTGGGGTTTTCAGGATGCTCTAACCAACAATTGGAGGGGTTGCCTCTGTGGATTTTTTGAAGTCATTCAACAAATAGTTGAGCAATAAAATACCTACTCTGTGCCAGGTACTTTTCTGGACTTTTCTTTGAAGGCAATGAACCAATATATAATGAAGACCCCTGTCTCCTTCATTTTTTCAACACCTGCTGATCTAAAACTGGTACATGGGTGGCTCTATACCTCCAGTATAAACAGAAAAGTAAAAAAGTCTTTGTCTTGCAACAGATCATTGAATCCTCAGCAGAAGCAAGTGGGGACGGGAGAAGAGTGAATTGCCACACTGTTGACCGAGTTTTCTGTCCTGCCTGGTTCCCACAGTTGTTAAGTCCCGAAGGAATCACACAGATGTCTACATTAGTTATAAACTGATTGGCCTAATAGCTCATACTTCTTATTAACTAATTCTTATAACTTATATTAGCCTATTATTCTTGTCTATGTTAGCCACGTGGCTCCGTGCCTTATTCAGCGAGGCAGTCACATCTTGCTTCTTCTGTGGCTGGGTCACTACTGCAGACTAGGACTTCTTTCTTCCCAGAATTCTCCTGTTCTCACTGACCTGCTTCTACTTCCTGTCTGGTTGTCCCACCTATACTTCCTGCCTGGCTACTGGCCAATCAGTGTTTATTTAAAATATAATTGACAGAATACAGACCATTGTCCCATACCACCTCCCCTTCTTTTTTTTAAAAAAAAAAAAACAAGAACTCTGAATCTAATATCCTTTGTTTAGCTTTTCTCCTAACTATTAGCCATAACAACTTGCAACCAACATTCTAAACAAAGGAAAATATCCATAGTCTATTTTTTGGGAATGTGGGCATAGTTTTCCAAGCTACTTCCTGCTGGTTGGGGATGCTGATAATCTTATGGGGACCTAAAGAAAATTTATAATTATCATCAAGTCATGACTGAAGTATCCTGTGAGGCTTGATCATCTCAGGCAGGAGTCTTGAATCTCTTCTGGATGTAGAACTCAGACATCTGGGCCATATGCACCTATTGGAGATTTCTTAGGTAGTCTTCCTTGATCAAACTTGATTTTTCTTAACTCAGAATACATCCATAGCCTCTCGTTTTCTGTGGAAACAAAAACAAAGTTTCTTCTCCAAAGTAACATACCTTTTGACTTCAATTTCAAGTCAAGGTATTTTTAAAATACCTATCTTGGATTCAGCAGCATTTGTAAACAAATATCTTTTAGCAGCTGTTGCTCTTTCCTCAGCATTCAAACAATTCAAAAAGAACATAATAACATACAGTACCCATATTTTCTGTGTGTTTTCCATCTTTATGTGGCTTTATTTTAACCTCTATTTGTTTTAGTTTTAGTTTTAGTTTTTGGGTTTTTGAGACAGGTGCTCTGTGTATCTTTGGCTGTCCTGGAACTCCCTCTGTAAACCAGGCTGTTCTTGAACTCACAGAGATCCACCTGCCTCTGCCTCCCAAGTGCTGAGATTAAAGGTATGTGCCACCACACCTTGAACTTGCAGAGGTCTGTCTACCTCTGCCTTCCAAGTGTTGGGATTAAAGGTGTGTGCTACCACACCCAACTACTCTCTTTTTTCTTTTTTTTCCCAAGCCTACATATATTTTTAAACACAGTAAACCATTTAGAGGATTATTTTTGTCTTTTAATCTATCTTTACTGTATATCTTTCTCTTTTTTTTCTTTTTTTTTACTACGTGAGTCTTTAATTTGCTAAGCAATATGGCTAAGGTTAAAGCTGTGGCTTTGGTGGCTGGATCCAACCCATTTCTTAGCTTTCTGAAATTCCAGCCTCATGGCGGATGTACCAGCTGTAGCCATGTTTATTGTCACAACTCTATGATTTTTTAAGGTCCCTGCCAGCAAGCAAGCTGCAGCAGTGTGCTCACAAACCACACTCAAATGCTCTGTAGCCAGAACTCCTGCCTGAAAGAGTCAGAGTTTGCACTGGAAGGACAGCCCAGAAAGCCAGCATTTTAAAACAGCATGGCTTTTTTTTTCTATGGCTGAAAACCAAAAAGCATGCAGTCAGCTTTTCATCAATGCCATTTCAGTGTTTCGTGGCAGGGCCTCTTAAAAGAGCTACAAGGTTTTACAGCTAAAGCTGAGTCAGAAAGCCTCTCTTAAATGAGATGCATTTGTCTCTAGCAAACAGAGCCCACCTGAGAAAATGTTGTTATCAATAAGCTGTGCTTAACTCTAATCTTTTTTTTTGTCTAGAATTACTTCCCAAGCTTTATGTCGATGCAGTTGTCCATGTGGGAGCCATTCTGTTGACTGAGGTTTCTGTCCTGCCTGATTCCTGCAGTTGTTAAGTTCCAAAGAAATCACACAGAGGTCTGCATCAATTATAAACTCATTGGCCCATTATCTCAGGCTTCTTATTAACTCTTATAACTTATATTAGCCCATTATTCTTGTTTACGGTAGCCACATGGCTTGGTAATGGTTTACAGTGAGGTAGTCACATTGTGCTTCTTTTGTGGCTGGGTCATGACTACAGACTAGGACTTCCTTCTTCCCAGAATTCTCCTGTTTTCATTGACCCACCTCTACTTCCTGTCTGGTTGTCCCACCTGTACTTCCTGCCTGGCTACTAGCCAATCAGTGTTTATTTAAAATATAATTGACAGAATACAGACCATTGTCCCACAACAGCCACACACAAAACAACTATTTTAATTTTGTAGAGCATGTTTAGCCAATCTTAAACCTTTTTCAAGTTCGAGGCCAGCCTTTTCTACAAGAGCTAGTTCCCGGACAGGGACCAAAGCCACAGAGAAACCTTGTCTCAAAAAAAAAAAAAAAACCTTTTTTCATGTTGCTACTTCCTCCTTCCTTTGTAGTTCTACTCTACTTATCCCAAGGTAAATAGAAGCCACCTTCTTTCCTACAGTTTTATGTGAAAATGTTAAAAATATTAAAATGTCTCATTATTATGCTTTGGGAACTTACAAGGCTTGTTCTTCAATACTGGGGAGACTTAGTCTCTTATCCAGAAGCTATTATTATCTCAGTCTTTGACAGAAAGTATTTGGGAAAGAGATCATTATCTTGCCACAGCCTAGGTTCAGAAGAAACCTCATGACGTTTGAAGCAGGTGGAGCAACAAAAATGGAGCATCTATCCATCCATCCATTCATTCAACTAAGCCTTATCAAACACCTGTATAACTCAAAAAGTCCTATGTTTGTAACACAATCAGAACAAGACTCAGTGCTAACCTCAAAAAGGTCATAATCCAGAGCACTTAGGGAAGGTGTCAGTGAGCTCAGGCAGGAAGAGCAAGTGGAATTGGGAATGATGATGCAGCAATGAGAAGGAACTGTGAGTGAAGGAGGAGAGAAGGGAGGGAGGGAGGGAGGGAGGGAGGGAAGGAAGGAAAGAAAGAAGGGAGAGAGAGAGAGCAGCTTTAGGCCACTGGGGAGCTGCAGGGAGAGAGGAGGAGACTACTGTAGAGCTCACCTATAAAGACACTGTACTCTTCTCATGGTGATCTCTCTACATATGAAAAGAAAGACTAGGCCTTCACAGAAGTAAAACTGGAAACAGCTAATAAGAGTCTGCAACCTCAGAAGAGACACAACTACATGAATCTATTCCAACAATTCTAAATTCTTTCCCAAACTGTCACTTTCTTTGTTTACTGTGACATAACTTTTGTCTTATTGTCATATCCAAATTCAAAATACCCATTTCCATCCTCAGTTCAAGTGTCTCTAAAAAGTGAGATTCTTTTTCCAATGAGAAAAAAATGTAAACAACTTTGTGTTCATTACATTTCTATTGCTGTAGTGAACTATCACAATCAAAAGCAACTCAAGGAAGAGAGGGGTTGAACTGACTTAGGATTCCAGACTGGGAAGTTCATTCATAGAGAGGAAGGTGGGACGGCATGGCAGCAGGCAGGGAAAGCATGGTGGGAGGAGCAGGAAGATGGCTGATCACATTCTCACCCACGCAAGGAAGTCTAGCAAACAGAAAGTAGGTGGAGCTATAAACCTGAAAGCCCACTCCCAGAGACATACTTCCTCCAGCAAGGCTGCATTTGATAAATATTCCATAACTTTTTCAAACACATCACCAACTGGGCAATGAGTGCTCAAATGCATGGGCCCACGGGGAACATTACTCATTCAGATGACCACAAACACTATTTTCATGTTTTAGACACAAGGCCAAGTACTGGGCCTATTGAACAAATTATTTTTAAAGCTCTAGAATAAGTTTGGCAACAAAAATAAGTGTTGTAAAGTTTCTAAACTTTGAAAATTTTCATATAGAAAGATCAACAACAGTGTAAGTCAAGTTTTTCACTGAAATTAAAAAACTCTTAATTTATAATAAGTTTTAAAGATATCTATTAAAATGGGGAAAAGGTCAGAAGACAAAGTTAAGAAATTTAATCAGAAGACAACGTTAACTGTTATTGAATAAGTTAATGATAAAACTCATAAATTTAACCTAAAGCTGCTGAGGTAGCCTAAGGGAAAGGATGGGATGCAGACCTTAGAGCAATAGCTCTCAACCTTCCTGATGCTGTGACCCCTTAACACAGTTCCTCCTGCTGTGGTGACCCCCAACCATAAAATTAGTTTCATTCCTACTTCATAACTGTAATTTTGCTACTGTTATGAATCGAAATGTAAATATCTGATGTTCAAGATATCTAATATGCAATCCTTGTGAAAGAGTCATTTGACCCTGGAAGAGGTCAAGACCCACTGATTGAGAACCACTGCCTTAGAGGGACTGCCCTGGGAAACCCTCAACAGTCAAAGTTTGGAGAAAGCACCTTATACTGAGAAATGGAAAGAGCATCTTAGAGGTTTAGGATGTGGCTCAAAATGGAAAGCTTTAAATAACAAGCACGACTGGGTGCTGGATGTCCAGACTCACTGAGACAGGGGCTGAGGTGTCCAGACTCACTGAGACAGGGGCTGAGGTGTCCAGACTCACTGAGACAGGGGCTGAGGTGTCCAGACTCACTGAGACAGGGGCTGAGGTGTCCAGACTCACTGAGACAGGGGCTGAGGTGTCCAGATTCACTGAGACAGGGGCTGAGGTGTCCAGATTCACTGAGACAGGGGCTGAGGTGTCCAGATTCACTGAGACAGGGGCTGGGGTGTCCCGACTCACTGAGATCGGGGCTGGGGTGTCCCGACTCACTGAGACAGGGGGCTGGGGTGTCCAGATTCACTGAGACAGGGGGCTGGATTCCAGATTCACTGAGACAGGGGGCTGGAGTGTCCAGATTCACTGAGATCAGGGGCTGGAGTGTCCAGATTCACTGAGATTGAGGGCTGAAGTGTCCAGATTCACTGAGACAGGGGGCTGGATTCCAGATTCACTGAGATCAGGGGCTGGAGTGTCCAGATTCACTGGGATCAGGGGCTAAAGCATCCAGATTCACTGAGATGAGGCGCTTGAGTGTCCTGATTCACTGAGACAGGGGCTGAGGTGTCCAGATTCACTGAGGTCCCATCTGCTCAAGCCTGCAGAAAGGAAGACATGTCTCTGTAATGGCAGATCTCCCCAGCAAACACTGAGCCATCCGTATTATTAGCACAACCCCGAGCCTTGTCTTTTCCGGGAAGAATGGAGTGACTTTTAGCCCTAGGTTCCCCAAAACATTTGTCCTCTCTGGATGACCTCTCAGATGGTTAGTGAATCTTTCTTGACTCTGGACCACAATGGGAGCTTTTTTCTTCAAGATAGGAGATTTTCCAGAAAGAAAGAAAAAAAGAATAATTTATAGGGTGTTTTTTACTTTGGGATTTTTATTTGTTTTTGTCTTATTGTTCTTCAGGAAGTTATAAATGACTAGAGAAAGCTGCTATGATGTGGTTCAGGGAAGAGGGAGGAAGTTGGAGCAAGTGGAAGCTTTTAGACATACTGATGTCAGCGGGATGAAACTAGCGTGATCTCTCTTTAATTCAGTGTTTATAGGAATAGCTTAAGTGGAGAGTCTCAGACACTTCTGCTTTCCGAGGACCTTTCAAAACTGTAATAAAAATAGCATATGTTTGATAAGTTGAATCCCTGATTATTGGGAATCCGCTGCTGCTGATGTAATGAGACAATCAAACCACATAAATAAATTCAGGTTTATTCTGAGCAAAACATTCCTGGGTGGCCCCAGAGAAAGTTGAGGAGACCACGCTGGGAATCCACAAGGTGGGAGCTTCTCAGGGGCGGAGTCTTGACTGAGACAACTCCAGGGGAGGGGGCTTGAGGTGGAGCTTCTGCCCGAACATTCCAGACTCTTTGGGTATATGAATGTCAGGGGCTGGAGTGAAGCATTTACGCAGACAGTGTCGTGCCAGTGAGATGGCACACAGGCTGGTGACTTGAGTCTGAGCTTAAGATGCCATGTAGTGGAAAGAAAGAACAGTCTACTCAAATTCTCCTCAATCCTCTCCACATCTGCTGTGTCATCTATACGCCTATGTATATGTGTAGATAGATGATAGATAGATAGATAGATAGATAGATAGATAGATAGATAGATAGATAGAGATATAATAAATAAATAAGCAACTGTCATGTTAAAGTATCATATACTAATGTGGGAATAACTAGAATTTAAAGCCAGAGGAATGATTTTCTATATCTGTAATATCTACCAGTATCAATCTCAATTTATATAATAAAATATCAGGGCCATGCAATTCTTTTTATCTGGGACCTAAGAGACTACAACGCGTGCTTTCACAAGTTGAATGGAGTTCAATTCAAAGCTGTTTTAAATGTTTATATATGTGAGGGTTAGAAAGAGGCTGGCCAGGGATTCACTTATATCTGGTTGAGGAAAACTTCATAAGCAACTTAAAGACCTTGTCAAATTTCTCCTCCACACTGGGACACAGCCTGTGAACAGCTTTCCAGCATGGGAAATACATGTGGGCATGCTTCATATGCAGGAGAGTAAAAGTAACTCAATACAACCGAGAACAAAATGGCTGAGCAACTGCTCTAACCTGTCAGAATCAGACGCAAGATGAAGAGCTAGGAGACAGCTCCAGGCATAGTCTTGGCCTTGCAAGCACAAAGGCCTGCGTTTGATCTCCAGAACGTACCTTACAAAAACTGGATATGGTGGTGCAGTCTTCTAAGCCCAGGAAGGCAGAGACAACAGATCCCTGGGCTACTGGCCACCCAGTCTAGCCTACTTGGTGAGTTTCAGGCCACTGACAGACCCTGTTATTAAGGGTTGACAGCACCTGAAAAATGACAATCAAGGTGGTCCTCTGGCCTTCACGTATATACACATACATGCAAATCTAGGCACACGTAGAACCACACATAAATGAACACACACACAAGAAGCAAGATATAGATGAGATGCCAATATATCAGTCAAACAGTGAACCTTTTGTAATTGTTGAAAATGTCTCCAGCATCTCAAAGTCTTCTCTGTTGAACTCTTTCTTAGGATTGTCAAGTTGAAAGCCATCAGTACAGCAATCACATATGCCTGATCAAGTAGATTTGTTCATATGGTACTGTGGTCGTCAACCCCAGAGCATAGGAAATGACCTGTGAATTCAGTGCAACCTAACAGGCTTTGAAGGTCTACAGCTGTAGCTGAAAAAGCCACATCAGACTTTCCTGGGTTCCTGTTGTCAGGGAGAGCGCATTCCCTTCCCACTTCATTACAGCACGGCTTTATCAGATTACTATTTCGGAGCAATAGATTGTTCCTTCAGATACTATAGGCTCCCCAATGCATATGGCTATAATTGAATCAGCTAATGGTATTATGCTGATTTAAGGCATTATCAGCGCATACCAAAGGTCACCCTCACATAAATTATCTGCTGAACTCTCACAAAAATGCTACAGAGGCCATAAGGCTGCTTTCCTCTTCATTCTTACTTGGCAGCTTAAAGAAAACCAATATTCTTTGTCCAAGGTCAAACAAGGAATGAAAGTGCTGTTTCTGGAGGTCAGACCTCAGTCTCTAATGCCATGCTCTGTGCTCAGTATATATATATATATATATATATATGTATATATGTATGTGTGTGTGTGTGTGTGTGTGTGTGTGTGTGTGAGCACACACACACACACACAAGCTGGGATGGAGCACACCATAGCATCTTATAGCTGATACTCAAATATTATGATACTTGGGAAAGACAGAAAGGCCCCTTCTATTCTCAGAACACAAGTATAAGCTTCTCGGGTTCAGTCAGAATCTCAACCCTGACTGTAGCCACTCTTCTGGGTCTTTCTCTAGCCTAGCCTTCCAGATGCCGATAAGCATGGGTCAGGAGAAAATGGAGCAGTGTTTTGTGGCTTTGTTCTTATGAACAAAATGTGTGTGTGTGTGTGTGTGTGTGTGTGTGTGTCTGTGTGCGCGCGCACGTGCGTGTATGTGTGTGGGGGGGTGTGTGGTATGTGTGTGTGGTGTGGTGTGTGTGTGATGTGATGTGTGGTATGTGTGTGTGGTGTGTGTGTGGTGTGTGTGTGTGTGTGTGTGTGTGTATAGGTCGGAGACTGATATCAAGTGTCTTGCTCTATCACTTCCCACCTTATTTCTTGAGGCAGGGTCTCTCACTGAACCGGGAGCTTGCTGATTCTTGGGAAATTCAGGATCCTATTTTACCTGTCTATTGATAATACTTATAGCAAGCTCTATATATTTGGAACTAAATAAAATAGTGGTTATGTACATACTAATGGAAAGCCCATGTTTATGGTGATTATAGAAAGGAAGTTGGTTTTATTTTCAACACCAGGGTATCCCAGGAGTTGTAGCTTGTAAATCTCCTCTGGATACCATTGAAGCTGATATCACATGTAAGTCACAGTGGACAAAGTTGACTCTGCCAGCCAGGGACAAACTACAACTTAGATTGAATTATTGGTATTTACTCTATGAATTATTACAACTGTTGCACATTATTACATGTTTTCAGAATGACAGAGTCCACTGGCTCAGCAGTTCATAGCTTAACACTTATTATGAACCTCCCATATGCCAGGCATTGTGGGAAATGTTTTCACGTGACCATGTCATATTTTTGAAGCATGTGGTCTTTACTTCCACAAGGGAAAGTGGAAGATTAGCAAGAATATTAATGAAAGGCAAAGGTGGGGCTGGAACTCTGCCTTGACTCTAACTGTACTGGGGCAAGAGGCCCAATGTCCCCCTTATCCTCACCCACTGGCATCTGTAGCTGGTCATCCTCTTGGCCATGCCTGGCTGGACTGGCTGTGACCCCTCCCCCCATTTAATCACAATATTAAAGAGATTGCTCGTCTGTACTCGTGAGGCCCGGCGCTATCGAGAAAAGCAAAGCCACACATCGCCAGTGCCCCTCGGATGCCAGTTAGGAGAGCAGCCGCATAGGCATGCCCACGGCCTCACTGTCTTCTTGCACTACTTTAGGGAAGTCAAGTCACAGGGCACTGTAGTACAGACCTTCTAGCCTAGGCACTTACCAATTTGGTCTGGTTGATGGAACTCACTTTTTCCTATGTTATACCAGCAAGACTATAGTGTTTTAATGACTGAGAAAGAAGTTAAAAACAAAGCAAAAAAAAAAAAAACCTGTACCTCCCAGAACATAAGGAAAGCTACTAACTAATTGGGCTCCAGGGCCACAATTTTGGGACATCATTTAGAAATAGAATTTTCCTGAAATACTCATAAGGAGGTGAATCCTAATTCAGTAACTAATCATTCTCCTCCAGAGTGAAAATAGATAGCAGGGTAATTCTACTAAGGAACATCTAAGTAGATTTGCTAATTCTGATTCAGTAATTTGGCAACTATACATTAAATGGAAGGTCTTTCAAGAAAGGAGTGGGGAAGAACCTCGAATTAACTTTTGCTCCAGGTTAATTTAACATTTAAAAGCCACTCTGCAGGAGGATGAAATTCTTTTTCATTATTTATTTTTTGCTTTACTGTATGTACTAGAAATTTGGGGAATGTATCTCATCACTAGCATTAAAAAAACAAAAAAACAGGGTGACCCAAGGGAACCTTTCTCTGGTGACTGCACATTTATCTGGAGAGATTCCCACTTATTTTGTTTATCTTGGAATATGTTCTAATTATAGACAATGTGGAAGATAATCCAAGTTATGTGTGTGGCTCCTACCATTCTGTGTTGTCCCCCACTCTGAGACCCTCTTTTTCCCCAGCTTAGCTTCCTATACACACTTAGGTACCAGGCCCCAAGACTCTTCAGAAAGAGGCCACACCGCTCTTCCTGGACCCCAGCAGTCCCAGCAATATTTGTGCAGGTGAGGAGTGACCTTTACAGCAGCTCTTTGCCAGCATTGGGATTCGTGTCCATTTGTGCAGACTGCTTGTACGTGAGGAGAAGGGGTACTATTGACAAGTTAAAAAGAAAAGAAGCAATCTTTCCTTATCCTTCAAACTATCCCCTCCGGAGGATGCTCATTTGCAAATGATATCTGACAAAAAAAAATCAAAACTAATAATAATAGCCTTACCCTGGGATTATATTGGGGGAGGGTCTATACTTCATATAGTGAACAAAGACCTTTAAAATATAACAGATTTGAGATTTATCACACAGAAATTCATTCTATATTTATTTCTTAATTTTCAAATAGATTACTTATGCCATCCCTAATATAAAAAGGAGATCAGAAGAAAAGAAATACTTGAAATCATTCCACCCTGTGAGAAAGTTGCTTGCAGCATATTTGAAAGGACTTGCTCTTGAGCAAAAGTGACAAGTGGCTTAGAGGCCCTGTTAGCCATAGGAAGCCTGATGCTAAAGCATCCTTAATCCAAAGCTGCTGGCCGCTGAAGAGGCCCCAGTGCTGTCACCTAGACCATCTGAGGACATGGTCGGAGGGAAGCAGGCCGTGTTTAACCTCAGAAAAACAAATGGCATGCTATTTATAGACAAACTGGATCCTGTTCATTAAAAAAAAAAAATCTATAGTTCAGCAAACTTCGGTCAACTTCACCCGGCAACACTTTATTAATTTTAATGAATTTTTATTTGTATATGTGACGTTCCTTAAACACCTAATTAAAACCTTCCCTCTAACTCAGCATCACCTTCTGCCAAAGTTGACTGTGTTGTGTAATATCAGCATCTTAAATAATAAGAAAAAATTCAAGAGGTGTATGTACTAGATGTACTTAAAAACCCGTGGAGACCTGTGCCAGACAATGTGAAATGGTTCAAGAGAAATAAGCATGATCTTCATTCTCATGAGGGTTTCACTGATGAAATGTAGCTGGGCACATCTTACCAAATAAAGGATGATAGTAAGGGCCTAGGGAGATGTTCAAATTGCTTGTGTATCTCGGAATTTCAGGGTACAGGCAAACTGGCAACTGCCTGTGACTCCAGTTCCAGGGGATCCAGTTCCCCCTTCTGTCCTTCAAGGGCACCTGCACTTGCATGCATGTATGCACATGCACACACACGTGTGTGTTCTCTCTCACACAAACACACACACATAAATAAAAACAGTAAAAACAGCAAATCTTTTTTTTTTTTTTTTTTAGTTTTTCAAGACAGGGTTTCTCTGTAGCTTTGAAGCCTGTCCTGGAACTAGCTCTGTAGACCAGGCTGGCCTCAGACTCATAGAGATCCGCCTGCCTCTACCTCCCAAGTGCTGGGATTAAAGGCGTGTGCCATCACCACCCCGCTTAGCAAATCTTTTTTAAAGGCACAAAACATTGGGAAAGGGAACTCAGAGCACCCTTTGAGATGTTAGAAAGGAGAACTACTGTGCCTACAGTAGCTCCATTTCCACAGTTTTAAAAAAGAACAAAACACCAGACATGGAGAGGTCTCAGGGTGTAGGAGTAGTCACAGCAGCCCAAGCAGAAGCCTGCTTTGTGTTGGAGATCAACACTGGTGCGTCTATCTGGGAAAGGGCATGAAAATGGCAGGCGGCAATGGCAGGGGACAATAGCAGGGGGCAATGGCAGTGGGCAATGGCAGTGGGCAATGGTAGGCAGGAATGGCAGGGGGCAATGGCAGGGGGCAATGGCAGAGAACATTGGCCGGGGGCAATGGCAGGGGTAATGGCAGGGGACAATGACAGGCAGGAATGGC
>PVIU01007010.1:0-95807 GCA_004026605.1 Ondatra zibethicus | reverse complement strand
GGTCAGCTCCACACAGTGCTACAGACACGACAGTCACTACAGACATGACGGTCAGCTCCACACAGTACTACAGACACGACTGTCAGCTCCACACAGTGCTACAGACACGACGGTCACTACAGA
Source organism: Ondatra zibethicus (assembly GCA_004026605.1). Lineage (NCBI taxonomy): Eukaryota > Metazoa > Chordata > Mammalia > Rodentia > Cricetidae > Ondatra > Ondatra zibethicus. Next base: position 95,684 of record PVIU01007010.1, on the reverse strand, counting down.
CATGACGGTCAGCTCCACACAGAACTACAGACATGAGAGTCAGGTTTACACGGCACTACACAGACATGACAGTCAGCTCCACACAGAACTACACACATGGTGGTCAGCTCCACACAGAACTACAGACATGAGAGTCAGGTTTACACGGCACTACACAGACATGACGGTCAGCTCTCCACAGTATTGCAGAGACTGGAATGTCAGCTCCATAGGGGAGAGGGAGGATGGTCAGCTCTACAGTACTCCATGGAGTTCCTGCTTTTCACACTCAGAGACTTAGTTTTGAAAAATCTCTCCTGGTGGCTTGCTTATGAACCTGATTTTAGAGCACTATAAAATATCACAGCAGTCAACTGATTGGAGGAAAGGGCAGTGAGTTTAATTTAGCTCTTCAGCATGTAAGACCTTTATTTTTAGAATCACCTTTCGCATAGGTTTGAGTGTACTAATGCCAAAACCTCATCTTTTAAGTGTATGGGCAAGGACATTTATTTACTCACCCATTTTTAACCAACACTCATGAAGGAGCTACATTTAGGCAACCAGAAAAAAGCATGCTACTTCCAGAAAGCTGAAAGCCCAGCATCACTGCAGTACCATTGGTCCCTACAGGACACACCAGTGAAGCACAGGTGATGGCCACTGCACAGATGGAACTTAAACTCTACATTTCCCTATCACAGTGGAACAGAATCTAAATTCTGGAGAATCTTCATCTCAAAACGTAAGACTGCTGCTTACTTTATCCCTCTCTAACTTAGCTGTGTAAGTCCAATGACATATCAAGATGCACAAAACTACTAACAAACATATACATGCATGCAAACATATTGGGATATCATGCCTTAGATGGAAAGATATTCATATGTCATATATTTATACGCATGGCTTATGAACTAAGGTTTTACCAGTGACGTATTCTGCAAGTGACAGAACAATATTATTATCTACACAGTCAAGTCTTTGCAAACACAATTGGAAAATGGGACAGCTATATATTATTTTAATAAGGGTATAAAGATACGTCTCTATAGTTCTCATTCATCATTAAACTGCAAAACTGATTATTTTATGGTTAAAAGATAAGATTTTATTTGTTATTGCCATGTAATGCATAGAGTAAAATCTTTTCACGAAGACAGTATATTCCAATAAATGGTGGACAAAGTTTAATAACATTAAAATATTTTATGTAGGAATCATGGACTCAAATCCTCATGTAAGAGTGAACTCTGAAGGGTCCTGAAAGTGAGAAACAACAAAGAAACAGGTAACAGCAGCAACAGAGCAGTGCAGTTTGTATAGATAGCACTCGGGGAAGGTTCTGCTAAGCACGCATTAGATGCAGCTTTGTACACACACACACAGCATAAGTGGAATTCTAGAGTGATAAATTTTGATCTCATTAACTAATGGTCCCCAGCCGATATGTTGATATAAGTAAGGAAAATAAAGAAGGTAGGTATTTTGTCTATTTCATATTTGTGTGCTATGGGTTGTTTTTATTTGAAGTGATTTTCCAAACAGTAAAATGAATTATTTTTCAAATATGTGAAAAGTCAGCAAAAATGTTCAGTGTTCACAAGATTTATTGAATTATGTAAACTAATTTCATGGAGTTCTTCTATTAGTGTCATTATGTGAGGAATGAATCTCATTTTCTGTTATCTGGATAAGCTTTCCTGTGGGTGTATGTGTGGACTGTTACCTGAGGTTTTGACTCTTTCCACAGTTCCGCCCATCTGCTCATCTATATCACCCTTCATGGTTATTTTAAGTTTTAAAAACTACTTTTGATAGTCCTAAATTTTATACCACAATCCTATATTTAAACACAGCAAGAATAACATTTTTTCACTTTAAAAATACAAGCTAAATATAAAAATATAAACTTACAATATACCATTAAGTTTTAAGCATACCTGCAGAAATAAATTTCAAAGTACTACATAAAATAGTTACATCTGAAGATTAGGAACACTAATTCAAATGATTTCATTATAGGACATCTCAAAATGCACACACATTTTACTAATGCTGACAGCACATGCACAGGCGCATGTGAGCACACACGCGAAACTATCAATTCATGGGATTAGCTTTTCTGAGAATATACTTGAACAACGCTGATTTAAAAGAATGAACTTTATGGCTCTAAGAATTAATACCCTCTATACTTAACCTACTGACTGATTTTTTAGCTAGGTACTTTTATATAATCATATGAAAGAATAAGAAATATCATGAACCCATGAATTTGTGCAAAAGTCACGAAGAATAATTTAATAAGTAACCATTTTGGGCCTTATGCTCAGGTTGCACAAAACTAGAAAAGCTTCTCGAACACGCTCCTGGGCTACTCAGCCATTTTATCTGCACAACTCAGGCCCATCAGCACTCCATCATGGATGAGGGAAGGATATCCCATTCCTCCCAAGAACTTTTAGGAAATTAAAGGTTGCAGGGAGAAGGGGAGCCATATTTCTCCGTGGTGTAGGCACTGGCATCTGACCCACGCTCATGCAGTCAGTCCTTAATAAATACAACAGGTCACATGACAGACAGACAGACAGACACACACACACAAGCAGGGGAGAGCCTTGGAGAAGGAATCTTGTGGGAGGAGGAAAAGGATGAGAAGAAATGAAGACATGCGAGACTTTAATCAAAGACTATTATAGATATGTATGAAATAATAAAATAATAAGCTAAATGAATACCCTCAGAGACAGGCAAGCCAGGGTTACATAGTGAGAGCATGTTTGTTTCTATGCCATTGAAAGGCATTCTATAGAGAAGTGGGAGAAACATTGGATTTACATGTCAAAAGATACTATCTCACTAACTGGAGAAATGGAGGTTATCGGGTAGTAACAACACACTTGAATACCTCCCTAGTCTCCATTAGCACCTTTCTTTCTCCCACTGAGCCATGCACCCAGCCCTGCACCCAGCCCTGCTCCTCCTCCAACTCCCCCTCCAGCTCCTCCTCCACTCACTGTGCCTTCTTGCTGCTGCTCTCAGGCACACTGACCTCAGACCACCATCAGCCTGAGTCCTCACTCCTCTTGTCCACTTTGGAGACTGACTCTCCAAAATGTATGACAAGCACTTTTAGCTTTGCCATGCACAGGAAAGAGTATGATGGATTAGTGACATTTCTTATATTTAATTTCCTAAATTTTATGATCTTGGTTTGTTTGCTGAAAATTTTTAATACAGAGAGTGTACAAATTGAGGCCAGCGGTGAGATCAGCGAGGACAGGATGAAAACAGGCTAGGAAAGGGAAGGAAGCTGCCTGCTCCTGGGAATAAAGCCTTTACTTCTTTGCATCATGAGAAAAGAAATACATTCAAGAATGAGAAAAGAAAGGGATGAATAAAAACTTGAGAAAGCAATCTTTGAAGGCATGTTGGGACTGAAGAAAACATGCTTGATAAAATAAACGCTTGAATTTTTAATATCTACATACAATACTTATTGAAAACATTTCTTTCAGCATTCAAAAACTAACATATTATAATATTTTTTAATATTAGCAGTGTTGTCCAATCATCAATACTATCTGCTTCAGTAAATCAACACCACAAACAAATCCTTGAGACATTAGCTGTCACTCTGCGTTCTCTTTTCACCTCAAATCCCAGCTGCCACTGATTTACTTTTTCAAAAATAAAAATCACTTCATTGTGATGAACCCACAAATAAAAATATCACAGAGATATACTAAGGTTGTCACAGAGCAAACATTTGTTCAGCCCCAAGCAGTGTGCATCTCATTGAACATCCAGACAGATAGAAGACCAATGCTTTTATTTCAGTAGATTTGCCTATTCCGCACATTTAACACAAATGTGGTAAGTAGCATGCATGGCCTTTGTCTTTGGCTGTTTCACTTGGCACAGAATTTGCAAGCTTTTCCACACTGTATAGTGTGAATCAGGAATTTAAGCTTTTACCTAACTGACGATGGTCCCCATATGACTGTCTCACACTGTTTATTAAATATTCAGTGAAGACGATTTTTATGTCAAGTTTCACAAATTAACTACTTCATAAAAATTGACTCGTTATGTTTCATGCTATCAATATAATGTTTAGATTTATGGTTTTTAAGAGATAAGAATTTTCTAGTAATGTCCATGAGAGAAAAATAGTTTCTTATGAAAGCTGAAATAGAGTTAGAAAAATAGACACAACTTAAGTGATAATGAAATAGAAAATCAATAAGACTCAGAGACTGGGAGGAGGCAATCATGCCCAGCAGAGAAAAGCTAGTACAGAGTGGTACCCAGCTTTCTGGCTTGTACAAGTTTGAATATAGGGGTGTCAGATCCCTAGAGAGTTAAAAAAAGAGAGTATGCTATTTATTAGGGTTGTTTTTTTGATGGGTTGGGGTAATAAAGAATCTAATTCTACATACTGAGTTTGGTATTTCCTGTGGCAGATAAGATGACTAAAATTCTTGGTTGGAGATAAAAATTTTAAGAAAAAGTTTTCTGTAGACTATTCTAAAATGGATGAGCATCGTTAAGAGACAGTATCTTAAAGAAGGTCCTCATAACTAAAGCTAAGGTAATTCTAAATGGCTGCTTTAAGGACTTCCATGAACCATTTCTAGTCAAGATTATAGTGAATGTCAAATTAGGTCAATTATCATGAGAAATCTGGAAGAAGTCATTTATCTATCTAAATACTCATTATACATACATACATACCTACATATGTCTACCCATGCACTTCAAATCCATGAAACAAAGGCCATGACCAATATAGAAATATGTAAAGTCTATGCAAAGATGGCTTAGGATGGGATCGTAGAAAACACTGAATTTGCATACAGTCTCCCAGTGGTGGACAGAGAGATGAATAGAGAAAGAAGAGCATGTACAGTCACAAAATACCAGAGGAAAACATTTCAGAAAAAGAACAGTAGTGGGGCAGAGTTTAACAAAACTGCCCTAGGTGGGCAGTGGTGGCATAGACCTCTAATCCTAGCACTTGGGAGGCAGGTGGATTTCTGTGAGTTCGAAGTCAGCCTGGTTTACAGAGCGAGTTTCAGGCCAGTTTCCATAGCTACTGGGAAACCCTGTCTTTAAAAACACACACACACACACACACACACACACACACACACACACACACACACACACACATATATATATCCCTGATAAAATATGAAGTGGATAACTAAATTTAGTAGCTTATTCAACAAAAATCAATAAAATTAAAAAAATTAGTAGCCTATTTAATTCTATGCAGTTTTAACAAAAATTGTGAATTATAGAGACTATTTCAGTATGTATATGTGTAGTAAGAAAAATCAGGACATTATGTTATGTAGTCTAATATACAAAAATGAAGCAAAGAGAAAACTTCCCACTAATACAGTTGTATAACATAGTTCACAACACTGAACGGAATTAGCATTCTTTGGATGTTAACTCACATTCTGTGACAGACCAGGGAAACAAGAAAATACAACGGGCCATTTTGTCCTGACAACTGAAGTGCAGATATATGAATTCTTAAAGAAAGATGATCACAACATTTTTCTAAAATGGTTAAGTATCATTAAGGCAGCATCTTCAAAAATCTTTCAAAGCTAATGCAAAGGTAATTTTAAGTGATTGCTTTAAGGACTTTTTCAAGACACTTCTATTCAAGAGTATAATGGATGTCTAGTCAGATCAATTACCACAGGAAAGACATCAACACTTTCAGATTATGAAAGAGGATGTGAAACTATCTTTAATCACAGATGACTCTTATACAGAGTCACAGAAAACTGTAGTATACAAAATCAATAAACAAAAATCAATTGTACTTACAATGATTTATATAGCAATGATTTATACAGCAGCAAAAACAAAACATGTAATTTTTAAAAAGAATATGATGCTTACACTAAAAATAAAAATATAATTGCAAGAAAGTAAAGAAAAAAATAAATGGAACAACATCTCATGTTTGTGAACTGCAAAACATAATCTTAAAACAGCAGTAATGCTCCATGGAGGGAGCTGGCTCAGCCCTTGGGGGCTTGCTGTGTATGTACGCCCAATGGCTTGAGTTTGGTCCCTGGAATGCATGGGAGAGAACTCCACAGGTTTCCGCTGACATGTACCAGCATGCACACAGCAATAATATTTTTAAAAAATTTAATATCTTTAAAAATTAATTTTTAAGTGGCAATAACTTTCACAATGACTGAACCCAGCCTCTATCAAAATTCCAGCTGCTTTATTTCTCAGAAACTCACAAGCTCATCTAAAGATTCATTAGAAAATACAGTGTCTCCGTTTCCTGGGGTGCTTCTTTTCCCGGGGTACTCCGTTTCCTGGAGTGCTCCTTTTCAGTGCACACACTCCTGAGCCCCAGACGGAACCACAGTTGTAGGAGTGGTGCCCAAGTAGTTCTGTTTCTTTTTCAGTTAAGTGTTATGTGTGAGCATAAGACAGCGTTTGAATAAGATCCTCATAGTATTATAAGCAAGCTGTACTTTCATTGAGAAAGAAAATGATAAAGAAAACACATGCCATTGGTGCAACTATATAAAAGGGGATAGTCCATGGTGTCCTCTGAGATGAGTTAGCATGGAAAAATACTTCCAGAAAACAAACAAAAAATGAACTTGATAAGTCAAGCACTAAACAATGCTGCATACATTCTGAAGTCACCTTCCAATCGATAGAAACACAATCGCTGCTCTTTGTGCTCTTGGCTAACCACAGAACCAGCTACTCCTTGAGTTCCTGATCATATCATCAGAATGACAAATGATGCCCACGGTCCTGCTGCTGTGTACAGTGTGCATCCAAACTGTGGGAAAGAAGGGACCACTGACAGGGTACATATGCCTAGGAGGGTAAAGCAGTCAGCTACACAGCACAGGATGAAGCTGAGAATGCACGATTTTAGTGTCCCAATCACAGTTATCTTCACATGAAATCTTGCTCTGGTCCTCCCCCCCACCCTCTCCTCTCCCCAGCCCTCTCTTTTTTTCCTCCTCCTTTTCTTTTGAAAAAAGGGCCAGGCTCTGTAGCACAGACTGGCATCAAATTGTATCAAACTTGTGGCAACTCTGCTGCCTCAGCATCACAGGTGCTAGGATTTCAGGCGCGAGTCACTGTGCTTGCTCTGCTTCCCGAACATTAAAGTGGTAAAGCCTGCCTTCACGTTTTAACAATGACGTAGACTGTAATGTAAAATTAGCACCCCATCAGCAACACCTGTGTACAAATACTCAAATATCAACTGCTCTCCTGCCTCGAGAATTCAATGGTGTAAATCTCCCTGATAAAAACAAATAATCATGAAAACTTGAACCTAGAACTAATGTTTTTACCAAGAAATCCCTGTTGGAAGAGCAATCTTCATTAAAAAGGAAAAGTATATTTGTGCAGCATTTATAGATATAGTACTACTAAACCTTTTGAAAATCTTCGTCTTTTGGGTTCGTTTGTTTTTGTTTTTTGAGACAGGGTTTCTTTTTAGGTAGCTCTAGCTGTCCTGGAACTTGCTCTGTAGAACAGGATGGCCTTGAATTTACAGAGATCCAACTGTCTGTGTCTCCTGAGTATTGGGATTAAAGGCGTGCGTCACTGCCACCTGGCAAGTTTCTTAATTTTTAATCTTTGTTTCGTGTCCCCAAAATAAGACATGGAAGAATGGAGATGGTTTAGTTTGGACACAAAGCTATCAATATGGTTATTGGAAAAACTATTCTTTTTGTTGTTTGGTTTTCGACTTCCATCCCTTTTCCTGTAGCCCTATGCTTTCTGACAGGTATATTGACAAGGCTTTTTGTTTTGTTTTTAAGTAAGAAACCATTTAATCCTCCAGTGTAGAAATGCGGAATTTCATTTCTGTCTCAGTTATCAGTTCAGTACATGAGACATTTTCTAAACAAATACCAGTTGAATAGTTTCTCTTTATCTCTCAATTTCTTATCTAGTCCTAATTTTTTTCTCTTCTCATATTATATAACCTTATCAGAAAGTGAATATAATATATTTGTATCTTCTACAGTATAGTATGTGCAATCACTAAGGTGATGGGAAAATTTTTTACCAGATCTACATACATTTGTGTAAATATAAACACTCAATCATAAATGCTATCATTTATTAATCAAAATATAAAAACCTAACATTTAAGGAACCATTTAAAATTTATTTTTGCTATCCATTTTCTTCTCAAATATTGAGCAAATTTACTTTACTGTGACTCACTGCAAATGAACAATATAGTCTTACACTGAAATAAGCAATCCTGCAACAAGGTCTAATCGCTCCAAAGATAATAGCAATCATAACAGCATTTCTGTTTATTAAAGTCATTATGGTAAGGACTAGAATTACCATAAATACTCAATAGTGACAATTCTTTTTTCTTTGTAAAACCTGAATTCAAAATAAAAGATATGAAACATCCATGGCTTATGGTAAAATACGACAGTTTTCAAAAATGTTGTATAAGAATTTAAGTTACATTTAGTTTTAAACAATCTATGTAATAGCAAGTATCAAACACAAAGTTGTTAGTAATAACCATACATATTTTCCCTCAGAATAAAGATAGTTATATTGATCCTAAAAAATGAAAGCAAATTTAAGATTTTATGTTGTTATAATGAACAGGTAACAGCAACATTTTCTTATGAGAAATTGTAGTAGTTACTTCTTGTTATCTTAAGAAATATAAGTTGCCTAGAGACATCAACCTGGCCCTTAAGGTTTACAGGCCCACAAGCACCCACAGGAAGTTGAGTATAAGATAATTATCTTGTTAGGAATATACTCATCTCCCTTGCCCTCATAAAATAAAGGGGTCTTCTTGTCCGGAAGAAATGGTGATAGCAGCATTTTAAAGTGGAGTGCTTCATGCCTTTCATCCCAGCACTCGGAAGGCAGAGGCAGGCGGATCTCTGTGAGCTCGAAGCCAGCCTGATCTACAAGAGCTAGGGCTGTTACAGAGAAACCTTGTCTTGAAAAACAAAAAAAGGAGGGGTACTTATGTCATGCCCTTCTGAGCTCTGCCCACCATGCCAGGTATACCAGTAAGACACTGGCTCAAGGCAGGCCCCAATGCTCCTGTCTCCTCTGTGTAGCGCAGAGACAGCACACGAGAGTCACTCTTTGCCATGCTCTTGGAAGAAAGCAGACTCTTTCAGAAAGTGTCCTCTATGAATTAGTTGTGACATCATAATTTCCACAAATCAGAAAATGGTTGTTTCAACTATATGACAACTCCATGTAACTATCAAGTTAGATATATAACAAAACAGACTTGAAATTACTGAATTACCATTAAATCACAAAATGTGCTTTACTAAAGATGTTTTTATGTTTACTGTATGCTATAGAGACCTAATAGAGTACAGATGCATCTTAAAGAAGAAAGGAAATACACACAACTGAATGCTATACTAAATGAGAAAACGCCTATCCCAGTCGTCCTCTCATCATCTTGAGAAAAGCATAATATGAAATGGGGTTTTGATATACTAATTTAATTTTGACATATAAACAGGTTTTGCTTCACAAGTAAAATTTGTGCAATATAAAAATCAAATTCTGCCAAAAAGCTCGATTGCTTCAGAATGACATTATCTGCAATTTTCACTTCCAAATAGATGCAATCAAAGCAAACACTTCGTCTTGAGATGAAGTCTGCCTGCACTCTGCTGACTCCGCCATGCACTGCACACGCCAGGATCTCAGCGACTTCCGTTATGGGGTAGCAATTGCTCCTATGCCTTCCTGCTCTCGCAGTCTCTCCAACTAGGTCTGCTGGGAGAGGAGCATGACCTAACGTACCTGTCCTCCAGATCGACCTGGGGAGCTACCGTTTCTTTCAGAGAATCATGGACCAGGTAGTGTGGTGCATGCCTGGAATCTAAGCATTTAAGAGGCTGAGGCAGGAGGATTATACCAGGGGTTTGATACTAGCCTGGGCTAATCATAGCAAGCTCAGGTCCAGCTTGGCTAAGAGTGACGTGCTGTTTCAAACAACAAAACCAGCAAGGAAAACAAATGCCAGAAGAAGGCGAACGCTGCCTCTGCTTTCTAACTGTGCTCAGGCCTCAAACCACACTGGGCGACCCCAGGAAATCAGTAAGTCTCAAGGGACACAGAGACTTAATAAGCTTTTTCCAATTTTTGAAGTTTTTTTTCAACTAAGCAATTATGTTTTGTAAATTATGTCAGAATTTGCCCTCTTTTCCCAGTCTCCACTCATGGTAAAAGACTTTGCAAGGTCCACTTTCACTCATCTTTAAAGGAAAGCTAGGAAAACCAACTGTGAATTCATGCTAAGAACACTAATTAAAATCAAACTTAAACTTGTTGGTAAACAAAATCATCAGACTCTCAGAGCTAGAAGATATAAATCAAAGCCTGCTGCAAACCAGCCTGATGGTAATGCCAGCGTAGCAGCCCGTTGTGTTGGAAGCTAACACACACACAGGCACAACAAAAACAGATGAGATAACTTTGAACGTGAATGAATACTTAAAAGAACAGGAAAGAAGCCGTGTTACTAATGGGCAGCCCCTACACAGTCGAGCGGCTTTACCTGTCGTCGTCTTGGGAGAGGCTCCTTTGCAAGGGCTCTTTACTCCGGTGTTCTCCTGCCCCTGGATCCGGAGCATCTCGGGCTTTCCCCTCATCCCCTGGTTCTCTGCTTCTCTCCTCACCGCGTGTCTCTGTAATCTCCTTCCCTCTCCCAGCTTCACTAATTATTTCCTCCTTTACCTCTGGCTCTTCCTGAACTGTCTCTTCTTGCTTAGCTCCTCCTTCCCCACCCTCTTCTACTCCCTTTGTCCTTTCAATGGAACACAAGTGGAAGGCATGCAAAGAAACACAAAGAGAAAAAAAGAAAAGTCAAGAAAAACAAATGCAAGTGAAACAAAACAGAGAGACAATGAAGACACTCAAAACTTAGGTGAAACATAAATCATTTAAATGTTGAATGCATTTTCTCACTGCATATCAAAGATGTACTAGTAAGCAATGCCTAAACATGATAGCTCTAATATTGTATCCTAAGTTACAAAAACCACAGGAAGCAGGTTGGGTCTGCAGTCTCTCCATCAGAGAGAGCTCCAACATCCACGAAGCAACAAGACAAAAGGGAACTGAAAGAAAAACTAATTTTCCTTGGGGCAGTGAAGGTGTCCGTGTATTTTGATATTTTCAAGGGGGTAGGTCTCTTATTAAAAAGTAATATTTTTTAAATTAATGAAATATATTCAACCAGAACCCCCCCTCAAGAAAATTGTTTTCCATAATCATCAGAATGTTAAATTTACACCTTCAGTTAACCTTTATTTTAATTTAATAATGATCTAACAATTGCAGCCTAATTTTTAAGTTACAAGCATAGAGATAATTCAAGCGATTTAGTATAAAAAACTGTCATCAGTTCCATAAAAACTGACCAAGATAAAAAATAATACAGAGTATCCTATAGCTTTTACAGATTATACCAATATTCTATATTTATCCAAAGAAAGAGGGCCCTCTGATATACACAAACAGTTGCACCCAAGAGCCTTACCTGATTCTTCTGTCTCCTCTCGGCCGCTCTGATTGGATGGACATGTAGCTTGTGCTGCTGAAACGAGAAGCACTACTAGTCCTGGACACCGCAGATACATCACTTACGTCACTGTCGGAGGATTTAGTGGAAACAGTATCTGCCCCTCTATGTGGATCCCATCCTGATCGATACTGTTGACACAGATTGACAAACACGCAGAAGCTGTCAGTATTACCACACAAAGCAATTGTTAGCTTGCTCCTATTTCAGCACTTAATTGTCCATGGAGGGCACTGCAATACCCCACTCAGTTGCATTTAAAACAAAAGTGAACGGTAATTGTCCTAAAACAAAAATTAAATTTATATGAAACTTTTGTTTTTAGCAAAGTAATTGCAGCATTTCCACCACACCCAATGAGGGCCATTAAAAGTTTCAGAACAGCAATGGCCTCAGGGAAGAACATTTAGCTAAAATCTGGGAAATAAACATTTTGCTTAACAGTAGGAAGCACGACTCTTAAATTTCTGATTAAAATTTGAAAGAAAAAATCTGGTCAAGTTGTCTCTGTAGCTATAAAGACCAATTCAACTTTCTTTTTAATCCACTGCGCTTCACTGAAAACCTAGAGATAACACAAAATCTAATTAATGAAAAACTAAGCATTTTTAGAAAAGCCAAGAGAAAAGAGATGTTTAATTTCTGAGCAGTTGCAGGAATTTGGATGAATCCTAGAAATATTAGAAAAGGTTGTTATTATTTACCAATAGCTCAATGTTCCTGAAATGGAAATAATTAGATAGTTAAGTGGTACAGTCAGGGTTCAGGGGATTCTAGGGAGCTCAAATATTCTGGTAAATTGAAAACCAACATAAATATTTCATGTTAATGACCTATTCTCATAAAATACATTTAATGTTAAAACTAATGGATACAATTTAATTTTATTACTGACAGCAAAAGAACAGTTGCCAAGAGTCCTCAAGCTGAAATTTAAAAGAAAGAGAGGAAAGAAAGAAAAGATGTGGACCTTGACGCCTGGAAACTTGGAGCAAAGGAGAATCGCTGGCTGAGCAGAGCTGGGCAAACTCCTCAATCTTTAATATTCTTATTGTAAAATGACAAGAATTATCATATCCTCCTTGCATGATTGTTTTAAAATCAGAACAATATGTGTTCTGTTATATTGTACCCTGTATCAGGTAAATTAGTGACATGTTCTTACTGTGCTATCACCAGCTGGAGTCTTCCTCTGAAATCCACCCAACGCGGCTGCCGCCGCCATGGTGCTGAGAGCACCGCTGCCGGGCCTCCTCCTGTGCTGTGGCACGCCTTACGCCAGCACAGTCTTATTTTTAAGAATCATTGTTAGTCTAGCTTTGGGGAACTTTCTAAATACAGGTGCAGGCAAGTTTTACAAAGTTTTTGAAAAATATTTAACAAGGTCAGTCAGAAATAGTGGTTCAGCATAAATATTTGGCAGCTACAAACATTGTGGCCAATACAACTTGAATGGCAAGTGGCTATAGCTCAAACACTTATAACCAAGTGACTTGCTCTGTTTCTTCTGGATCTCACAATTTTTATCAAAACCTGACTCTTCAAATAAAGGGACTGTTTCTAAGATGCCATAAAACATTAATAATCAATTCATTAATCCAGAAATCCATAATTAAATCAGGTAGCAACTGACTTTTACTTTTCAACTTGAATTATCAAAAAATAGTTAAATTATTCAAAACACTGCTGCCCCTTTACCCAGGAAATGTTTATACAAAGAGAATGATACTGTTTATTAGTAAGAATAACATTGCTTACTTTTAGTTCACTTATTTGGTACAAATTTAGCTCATAATATTCCTTTTTTTGTGTGTGTGTGGTTTTTCAAGACAGGGTTTCTCTGTAGCTTTGGAGCCTGTCCTGGAACTAGCTCTTGTAGACCAGGCAGGCCTCGAACTCACAGAGATCCGCCTGCCTCTGCCTCCTGAGTGCTGGGATTAAAGGCATGTACCACCACCACCTGGCCATAATATTCTTTTTAAAATAAATCTATTTAAAAGTATCAATTTACTTAACTTACTATTATTACAGTATTATTTCAGTAGGTACATTCAAGATTTTCTGTTATGCATCCACCTGTACATCTAAATAATATATGTGTGAACAACTGTAATAGACTATATTTATATTTGCCACTAAATTTATTTAAGGTACACTGACTTGTAGTTGAGACATATATGCAAATCTTCAATTTTATTCATGTATCTTTTAATATTTCAATTACAAAAAATGTTTTAACTGTTCAAAGATATTGAACTGTACCTGAGGGGATCTTTATTTTTCTCATTTCTATAATTTATAAATAAAAAGAGGCTAGCTGCTACCATTTATTGTGAGGTATTTCATAATTAGAAAAGCAGTCTAGCGTTATATTTCTTACTTGCTTTTGCTCATGAGACCATTAGATCTGAATTCAAATGAAAAACAAAAAGCTTTAACTGTAGCAGGAAGCAGAGACAATAACAGTCATTAAGCGCCAGGTTTCTTAGTGATACTGAAGCACTGGTCTGAAGTCCAGCCATATCAATTAGTGTGTTTACGCTCTTGGACCAAGTGCTTTTATGAGTGTCTCAGCTATCAACTGTTAAGACAGCGCCTTTTTGTCAGGCTTGCTGCATGGATTAAAAGAGCAGTAACTGAGCAGTTACTGCCTGGGTCTAGTGCAGTATTTGAACAAGAGTTTAAACAGCAAATGAGACTTGCTGAAGGCCTGGGAAATACCTTCCTCAATTCGTGTTTCTCTTAGCAGATAAAGCAGGTGAGTGCTGCAAATTCAAGGCCAGCTTGGGCTACAAAGCAAGACTGCCGACCAAGATTATAAAGAACACTCAGTAGTCGCCTGGAAAACAGCTGACGGTAAAGTGCAGTGACCAAAGCATAAGGTAATTAAATGAGAAGGAATTGAATAATATCGCTTGTGTCAAGAACAGCAAATAGCTAAAAGCTGTAGCTTGAAGGTATAATTGGTATATTACTCAAGACTGTACCATTCTGTTGACTTCTAAGCAACTAAGCATGTTGAAGACACTGGGATGTCTGTGTATACAACCACAGAGACACGTAATAAACAGAATGAGAAACTTAAAAAGTCAGAAAAAGAAAGTCATTTAAAATTATATTTTGTGTGTGTGTGTGTGCTCACAAGCACATGCACTTCACAGTGCAGAAAGTAGGAAAAGAAGTCATCAGCAGTCTTTCCTAGCTATGATTCCTATGAACTAAGATAACAATCTACTAGACAAGATGTGACCTCTGATGCAACCATGGCAGGAACATTACACACTCAGCCTATTGTTTTCTGACTGGATTTGAGGTCACTCTACAGGAGGGAAGGCGTGCCTGGCACTGCAGCTCTGGGCAAGAACTGGGTGGCTGTGGAAACCATGGGCCCTGGTTGGGAACGTACTATATTTTGCTACATGAAGATATTGTCAAAAAGCCTTGCAACCACTCATTTCTATCCAGAGATCAGTGCTTCTCTCAGCCTCGCAATGGGCAGATGTTAATGCAGAGACTCATAACTGGTAAAGGTGCTTAGCATAAGTGCTAGTGGAGTCGAAACCCTAGCAGGGTCATTTATTTATACAACCTCTTCAAGGCTCATGGAAGATGGGATGGAAATATAAGAGACAGAGGACAGGAAGGTGTCTTGTGGACATGACATTTTACTTTATTCATCCAGTTACCTCAGCTGCATTTACCTGCACAAGACCTATAGAATACTAAGAACTTCAAAGTCTATCTCATCATGCATGGTGAGTGAACCATGAGGCCCCACTCATTCATGGGGACTCTTGGCAGATAATGGCCACTGAAGGGATGGTGTAATTCTCTGCAGTAAAGCAACTCCTGATAAGTTGCTCATACTCTAGTGAATCACATTCTGGTGACACTCATGCCTGCACTCTACACAAAAGGAAGAACATGAGAGTAAGTGAGGAGAGGACTAGAAAGAATTTCAGTTGGAAATGGAGTGTTGGAAGAAGAAAATGGCTGAGGTTCATTCTGTATTAGAGACAGCAATAGAGGTTGAAAATGACTAAAATTCATTGTATACATGAAGTTACCAAGAATAAAACAACGAAAAATAAAGACTTCTTCAACATAAAAAGGACATAGTTTAAATATACTTAGAATAAAACATAATCATATATATAATTCAATTTCTCCCATAAAATTATGACCTGATACTATAATTTATGTTGAAAATGTTTAACTTATTTTTATTCAAAGGATAAGAAAAAATTATGAATTTTAGCAGTGATATAAAAGCAGTTCAATTATTATTATGCCCAGAAAATGAGCTATAAATATGAATAAGTAAATAGGTTTATTCAGGAAATAGTTAGTGTTGTCTTTGCATTATATATCAAATAAGGTTTTAAACAATTGTCAGGCAGGACACAGCTGTCAGACTAACAAGGAATGTTCATTATTCTATTTAGTGGAGCAAAAACATAAGGTTCATGATCTTAGCTGAAAACTACCCTGCTTGGAGATCACTAAACTCTTGGGCAAGGCTTTCCCAGCAATATTTTGATATTTCATATGTTAATATCAAGCAGAGCATGAACTACAGAAACTTACAGGAAATTATCATTCTTCAGGATGTTCCAGACACTCAGGAGTTCCTAAGTGGCCTGGAAAAGCTAATGTTGTTCCTATGTATCTAAAATTAGTGGGACCTCAGTGGCCTGGAAAAGCTAATGTTGTTCCCATGTATCTAAAATTAGTGGAAAGTAACAGTGTATCTGCAAAGCTCTATTGAAAAGCCAGAAATCATTAAAATTTTAAGATATAGTTGATAAAAATTGAATTTTTAAAATAAAAGTTCCATACTCTTCACTGTCCTCATTTGAAGGTTTGGGCAGTTTCCCAGACTGTTATTGCTGCCTCCCCTCCCCCATAGTGTTGCATCAACGTTGACTACTCCAGTCTTTGTACAAGAACTGGTGGGCTTCAATTTAACAAATCTTACTAAACCCTGTAATCTGTAGCACAAAATGCTAGTCTATTGAATTATTACAAATGCCAGACAGAAAACAATATCATCATTATTAACAACAAAGTAAGTTTATGTATCAATCAAGTTGTATTTGGAAGAATTGCTAAGTCACATTTAGGGCGTGCGGTGGTCGGAGTGAGAATGACTGACACGGGCCAGTATGTTTGAATGCTTGGTCTCTTCTTGGTGGAGCTGTTTTGAAAGGGCTAGGAGGGGTAGGCTTGTTGGGGCCTGGCTTTGAGGTTTCAAAAGTCCAGGCCATTCCTAGGTAGCTTTCTCTGCTTCATGCTTGTGGATCAAGCTGTAAGCCCTCAGTTACTGCTCAAGCACCATGCCTGCCTGCCTATTTCCTAGTTCCTGCCATTATGGTCATAGACTCACACTCTGAACTGTAAGCCTCAAATAAAGTCTTTCTTCAACAAATTGCCTTGATCATGGTGTAATGTGGGATTCTCCTCTGTATGCTACGAAAATTTTTTTATTTTCATTGTTTAATAAAGAAGCTGCTTTGGCCTATATCAAGGCAGAATATAGCCAGGCAGAAAGAGAGAGAGCAGGTAGAGTCAGAGAGATTCCATGTAGCTGCCAAAGGAGAGAGATACTAAACCCTTACCAGTAAGCCACAGCCTCATGCCCATACACAGATTAATAGAAATGGGTTAATTTAAGATGTAAGAGTTAGATAATAAGAAGCCTGAGCTAATAGGCCAAGCAGTGTTGCAATTAATACAGTTTCTGTGTGATTACTTGGATCTAGGAGGCTGGGAAACAAACATGCTGTCTCTGGTTATAATGGTGCATTATCACAGAAAGAGAAAAATATCTATGACATGAAGAAAAAATGATGAGTAGACTTATAGTGATATTATATTTGTGTTTCAACAAAGCTTGTCTGAAGATCAGACTGCAAAGCTAGCTACTCTAGTCAGCCCCAGAGGGGAGGTGGTGGTGGTGCACACCTTTAACACCAGTGCTAGAGAGGAATATAAGGCAGGATAAGAGAGGAACCCACTCTCCTTTCAGTCTGAAGATTTCATAGAGGTAAGAGCTCTCTAGTGGTTGGCTGCTTTGCTTCTCTAATCTTTCATCTTGAACCTCAATATCTGTCTCTGGGTTTTTATTATTTGTGCTACATAGACCTAAAGGTTAGGAAAAAATTGGGACTAACAACATTTGGAAGTGAGGGAGGTGGAATGTATGGCCGAGACTTCTGGTCAGTTTGGGTGCAGGGTGGAGGACAGGGACAAAGCCTCTACTACAATTAAGGAGCAATGTGAGTAGGGGTTGGTCTCATTTTTGCCATGATGCCTTTATATTATATCATAATTCAGAAAGAGTATCTGTTGTCCCTTCAAAACCACATAATAATAGTTAATCTCTCATGTGAGCCAGCTTTTCTCTCCCATGAAGTACTTAAGGCTCTTATAGTGACTAATTTCAGCATTCCATTGTACACAGAAAACAGCCTGTCAGGGACAGTTTAGGTGTGACTCCTGGTGAGGGTATTTTAGAATCCGTACATGAGAGAGAAGCAGAGAAAAGCCAGAGACACTGGACATGAAGTTAAGATTTGCCTTATCAACAATATCCTCCCAGTGAAAATCCTCCTAAGCGACAGGAAGGGCTCAGAAGTTCAGCAGGGCCTAGAGAACGTCTGCGTTCTCCAGAGCCCGATATACTGAACCTCCCTCTGGACTGTCTTCAGTCAGCGCAGTAATGAGACTAGTTGTGATTATTACCTGTAATCCTCATGAAAGGCAGTCTTTAAAACAGTATATGCAAACTGTTACACTGACTCTTTCCAGTCGTTATAAGAGGGCTTTTGCCACAGCTGGAGCTAGAAGGTTGTGTGGGGTAAAATGAGTTATGCCCTGAACCCTCTCCAACACAACAGAAATGAAATCTCTGTGAGTAGTCAGAGAGAATCAAGCATTACTCTGAGTGATCCTAAACGACTAAAACGAAGCCTCTGTTGTGGTTTGATTTATCACTTGATTTCATGTCTCTCTGTTCAGTCTGCTATCATTTCTCCCCATCTCCCTCACCTTTCCAACTACCCACCTTTCTAGATTATCATCCCCTGGAGGAAAACGTATTCCTTTTGTTGCCCTGTAATCTAGATTCTTGCCTAGTAAAAAGGAGAAAAATCAATAAATAATAAATGCAGATGAAGAGAATAAGTAACATTAATGCTGAGTGAATGAGAGTCTTCTCTTCACCATGAAGCATCAAACCAGGGCAGAAGACGCTGCCATAGCAGCTCTGCAGCGCCCCAATCTTTCAAGTCCCGTGGACTGTGTGGGAAGCAGTGCTCTGGCAGATGTTAACCAACCAGCTTTCTGGAGGCAAAAATTGTCATTGAAAGACATTGTTTATAATTATGGTTTGAAAGTTTCCACCATGGACACAAGGTGGAAAGCGTGCATGTGTGGAGCTCTGGATCCAAACCCTTGTACCTCAAAAACTAAATGAAATGAAACAAAACAACAGTAAAATGTGTGGCTGATTCAGTTCATCCTGTGGCCGCTGTCTACAGAATTGAGCACACCAGGGGGGTGGGGTCTAGAAACATAGGCATTGTTTGCAGGGTTCACCAAGAGTTCCGGGAGACAAGTAAAGGCCAACAAGATATCTGTAATATACTAATCCCAGGAAATCTTTGGAGCATGAACAGCAGTAGCAGCATGAGGTGAAAACCAGGATCAAAGGGGTAGCATGTATGCCAGTACCTGTTCGAGAATCCAGCTGCAATGGCTTGGTCTGAAGAAAAATAATTGAGTAAAGTATTTTTCCTAGAGGATTTGTAAAGGAAGAAGTAGAACCAGTAGGCAACTTTGGCTTTCCTAAAGCCCTCTGTATTCTACTCAGAGTCAGCTCATGGTTGCAAAATATCTTTGATTCATTTCCATTAATTACCGAAATCTCCAGATGTAGGACCTATGCCAGTTTCTAAAACAAAAGCCCAGGCTTAGAGAGCTCAGGTAGCTGCAGAGCTCATGGTTTGCATTAACAAAGTAAGTTACCACTCTGTTTTCAGAAGCAATAATAATCCAGCCCATTCTATTGCAACACTTATGAAAACTACTCTACAGGCAATGTGACTGCAAGTCAGCGACTTCTTAGCTTTCTTCCTTTCCTTCTTTCCCTGACACGCTTTTGGGGAATGGCTTCTCAGACAATGCCCCTTGTGGTTTCTCCCACACTTTCTTGACTATTCCTTCTCATTTTTTTTCCTGGCTTCACTTTTCTTATCCTTATTTAATACATTTGTCAAAATTTTCCATCTAAATCCTCTTTTATTTTCATTATACATATTGTTCCATGGATGTTCATTATTTATGTGGTAATGACCACATAATGACTAATGGATTTTTATCTTGTATCCTGACCACGTCCCAAACTTTCAACTAATTCTTGTCCACACTAATAGGCTATCTCCCACTTATGGTTTTCAGGTACATTCAAGATGGCCAAAGCCAAATTTATTCTCTTTTTCTTCAAAACAGCCCTTTCTGTATCGCTCAGTCTTTGTGCTAGTTAACAGACACAAAATCTAAATAGATTTCATAAAGGTGGCTGTGAATTACCATTGACTTCTCCCCACTATCCTCCTCTTTAATCATCAAGAAATATTGGTTACTCATTTAAGAGACACCAATATCACTTCAATATTTAGACCATTGGGACTAATAAATAGGCTCTTGGTCTTTCGTATTGGTGGGTGCCTAATGGCTATTTACCTGTGGCCATTACTGCTGAACGCCCATCCAACATGTTTCCTCTTCCTCCCTTCTTTACTAAAGTCATCCAGCCTAATGACAACAGCAAAGCAAAACTTCATTTTCTAGGACCCTTCACAGCTAGGCTGAGAACTAGACTAGTTTGACCACTAATACAGGAACATCTAGAGGATGGGGCCAGGAGAAAGCCATTACTTTTCTAATTATAATGGGCCAATCTGCTGGGATAGCTGTTGAAATTTCCCTCTTCTCTGATCGAAACTTATGGTGAATCCATCTGTGCAGTAGCAATTCTGTGAATGAAAGGCTTTTCCAAGGGTGGAGTGGAAAGAATACTTCAGGAAGTAGCAATCCAGGCCCGGACTGCTGTTTGCACTCTTCATTGAATGAAAAAAAAAGACAATCTTTGACTGATTTTGGTAATTTGGTCTATTTTTGTTGTTGATGGATGAACAGCTGAATGCAAATCTAATTAACTGTGCTGGTTAGGTGTTTGTCAACTTCACACAGTTAGAGGCAGATTAGAAGAGGGAACTTCAATTAAGAAAATACTCCCATCCAACGGGCCCACGGCTAAACCTTGTACTTCATCTCTTGATTGATGTAGGAGGGCACAGCTCCCTGTAGGTGATGTAAGCCTTTGCCTGGCGGTCCTGGGGGCTATAAAAAGCAGGCTGAGCAAACCACAGAGCAGCACTCCTCTATGGCCTCTGCATCAGTTCCTGCCTCCAGGTTCCTAGAGCGTGATCTGGACATTGTAAGATGAAGCAAATCCTTTCCTCTCCAAATTGCATTTGGTCATAGTGTTTATCATAGCAATAAAAACCTCAACCATGACACAATATGCAACTCTTTCTAGTGTTTTTCTAGATATATATTTTCTAACCTCAGGCTAGACACATATTTTCTAAACAACACAGGTGTGTATGGAACTGCCCTCCTACTACGGAAGCCACGCAATCTTAAGCAGGTTGGTTGACTTCATTGAGTCTAGATCAAAGCAACAACTGTATTAACTCTCTCATGGCAGCATGAGCTACAGATGAACCAAGAGTCTTGTCTCTGTATATATTTATCATGACAGTAGTTAGCCACAGTCAAAGACACCAAAGTCCACTGTCAGGATATTGAGCTTTGCCAACCATTTAGCTCTAACCTCAAATATCTTGACCTAAAAACCTTGAAACTCTAGAGACCTCCTTTATAAATTATTTTCTAACCCCATTTCTCACAAATAAAAGAACAAAATAAACCTAATTTGCTAATTCACATTCAGTCATTATGCAAATAGCTAATTTATAATTGCACTTATATTTGACTCTAAGGAAAGTTTCAAATCAAGAAAAAGAACAACTTTTGACTACAACTAATTAAAGTTTGAATAATTCTTATGGTTTACAAATAAATTTAGATAATTTATCATTTCCCTTTCCCAAAAGATAATAATTGTTATTTTTTAAATTCTACCTATATACAGAAAATATATTAATTATCTATGATATAGTTAGAATCCAGCAATAGGACATTTACTGATCTCGGTTTGTTTTCCTTCCTTTATTATGCTGTGGAATTGCAAACACATGCCATCTGACCTTTCTGCATCACCCTGCAACTGTGGAGTCTGCTTTTCTCAGACGCTGAAGAATCAGTCACATTAACAGTGACAGTCCATTCTGATGTGAGGCAGCACCACACTTGTTCCTTCTGAGAACAGACCCTCACGAGTAAACAAGTTCATGCACATGGAAGCCAAAGGAGGAGAGAATAAAATACCAGCTTAGTCCAAACCGAAGGACCCAGACATAGCAGAAGCACCTCACCAATTGGTTCAGTGATGGTCTCTTTAAAAGCTCAGTCCGGAAACGTTTATGGTCTACTTCAAATTAAGAAATATCAAGAAGCTAGAAAGAGAAGCAGGAGAGGGAAAGCAGAGGGGCTGAAGATGGAGATGGGAAGAGCAGAGTCTGGGGCGTGAGAGGGAGAGGTTGGCTGCTGCGGATGAAAGGGCACCAGAGGGGAAGGAAGACAGCAATAGGAAGATCAACAACGAAATCTGAAATATGCCACAATGAAACTTAATACCCTGAATATTAGTTTTTAAAAAATTAAAAAAGAATATAAAGAAACCTGGCCAAATTCAAAAAAACTTATACTTGGTCTTTTGTAGCCATCTTTAAGTATTACATGACTCCCTAATTTTTATAATTCATTAGAGAATATTTATGTGCTTTATTAAGAAAAGAGATACCCTAATAGATAAGCCTTGTTAATCATATCCCAGATGTGAAGTGGCCAGCTAGCATCTCACGTTGCTATAGAAATAAGGCATGAGAACACCAGCAGCAGGAGCACAGCTATGAGAATCTGAAGCAGGCAGGCACAGAAGAAATATAATGAACAGGGCTATAAAGTAAGGATTTATTTCAAATATCAGTGCCTTGGAAGGTAATAGGTACTTGTATCTGGGAGAACTAAGGCTAAATAATAATCTGAAAATGACATGGCATTAACAAAACTTAAAATGGCCTGAGAATCCCTCTGGCCCATTACACTTAAGCATGTGGCAGACACAGCAACGCTGCGTTGGGAATCTGGAAGATCTACCTTTTTAACCTTTTAACAAGAAAGAGGAGTCCTAGATTGATCTCCACAGAGACCATTCTGGACGGAACAGCTGCCAAGTATGTTTGCGTCACAGCAGCAGCCTCCACACAGAACTCCTGATCTTTAATTTTCATTGTTATCTTTAATATTCTATTAGAGTTACATTTTATGTTTTTGGTTTTCTAAGACAGGGTTTCACTGCGTACTCCTGGCTTTCTTGGAACTCACTCTGTAGAGTTTTGTTTTAAAGGCACACATTTGCTAGTAATAGTGACTGCCTTAAAAACTTCAATGCCTATAATACTGTAAAATTCATAAAAATTTAGAAGAGCAGTATAGAAGAATATAATGTAGATACTGATATTCTTAAAATATAATATCTAAGGGAGCACACAGCCCATTGTGGGTGGTGCCATCCCTGGGCTGGTAGTCCTGGGTTCTAAAACAAAGCCGGCTGAGCAAGCTATGGAAGCAGCACCCTCCTCAGCCTCTGCATCACCTCCTGCCTCCAGGTTCCTGCCCTGTTTGAGTTTCTGTCCTGACTTCTTTTTGGTCAAGTGTAAGCTCAATAAACCCTTCCTCCCCAACTTGCTTTTGGTCATGCTGTTTTACTGCAGCAATAGAAACCCTGACTAAGACAGATGCTAAAACATCACTTTCAAAATCTTTCCCAAAATAAGCTTGTAATATTTTAGTTTGCTTTCAATGTCCACTCCATGTTCACTGAAAAGGCTAAAAATAAACTAAAATAGAATGTCCTATTGATTGCTTCCTAGCACCCCATCAGATGTCCACAGCGGGAGGAACTGTAAAGAGCACTGTGCTGTCCGTTCTAGAAAGTACATATTTTAGTTGGAACGACAAGAATCAGGAACTGCAAAGTACACAGAACAAAACACATATAACCATCAGGTTCCCAGGGCCTAACTGGTTCAGAGGATCCATGGGTTTCCATGTGTTACCTTCAACATTCTTTCTGTTTCTTTGTCTCACTTTTTAACTGTTTGACAGTTTCATACATCTATGTGAGAAGTTTTAGTCACCATCGCCCCATCCCCCTGCTGGACTCCCTCTTCCCGAGAAGCCCCTCCTACTTTCACATCTTCCATTGCGTGTGACCCACTGAGTTTATTTACTTCTTGCCAGATAGCGGGTGGGAGCTTATTTACTAGAGCAAGGGTGCCACGCCAGTGACTGCCACTGAAGAAAGGGGCGCCCTCCCCACACAAACCAGCTGCTCATAGTCCTCAGAGAGGGCTGAGTCTCATGAGCACCGCACCCACCCATGACAGAAGTTCAAAAACACATTCTTGTGCATGGATATTTTTATGTTTGCAGTACTTATGCACCAACACTTTATCTTATTAGATTGCATGAAATAATCTTACTATATTATTTCATTGTATTTATTCTTTATTTTTTAATACAACTCCTGATTACATTAAGCAAGATTTCACTCCTTTCTGTGGCCCACATCAGCCATTCCCTTTAAAGTATTTTGTTAGCAAATCATCAGTTCTGATAGATCAATAAAATCAAATGTGAAAGCACAAATTGTTATTTTTTTCTGGAGGTAAAAGAGAATTGTTACTCCCTGTATTCTTAGACAACGCAGGAACAAACTGTGCTTTTAACACATGGTGCTACTGCCCATGGGCTGACCCTTTCACCTGCAGGTAGCCAGATACCATTTACTTAAAATTCTTTCTTTTGTTAGTCTTTAGGAACATTATATTTACTGAAAAAATAAGAAATTACACCTTAGATGGTGCTACAAAAGTATAAGCTGCTGTTTCAGTCATTTCAAACAACTTCTTCATAAGAAAATATTCTTTTAGTACTTCCTACCACTAAACGTGACTATATGGCTGCAGGTGGAAATGGATCAACAGTGGAAGAGAAAGTAAGTCTGTGCCTGAATGTCAGCATGAAACTCAAGTTGAAAGAACCACACTTGGATGTGATTTCAGAGCTAAGACAGAAGCTTTCTAAAGTGAACTTTCAGGAACAAACTCAGAATACTTTCTAAGAATCTGAGAGGCTAGAAGGGGAAACAGGAAGAAAGAGAAAGAAAAAAGGAACAAAATCAACCAAAATGCTCAAAACGTTATAACTTCATATAGCAACGTTAATATCATCACACACATTGTACTAAAGCATGACTTGCATAGTGCCTGCAATCTGGTACATGTAGCCCAGAAAGGGACTTGGGGGTCCTGAACTGGAGAGGCTGTAAGTCACAATGAGGATGTGGGAACCAAATTCATACACACCTGGAATTTAAGCTACTCAATCTACAGTGCTTAGTTAATTAATGAACACAACATGTTGTTAAGGAAAAGGGGAAATTAAAGCTATCTTTTTTCAAAAGAAAGTCAAAGATTAATTACATATTAAAATATAAAATGTCCAACATTTCATTAAAATTATTTACTGTGAATATTTATATATGTTCCTATGAAAGGAAGATTTGACTAGAAGTTGTTTCCATCAACGAAAACATCAAGGACAGAAACTCGCTGGCTCAGTTGTATGGTGTGTGTGTGTGTGTGTGTGTGTGTGTGTGTACGTGTGTGTTGATTCTGTACAGTTTACATATATATCTAAATTATGTGTAAACAAGCATTTCTAGCTAACTCTACTAGCACATGGACATTTGAAATAAAATTGAAGGATATCCAGCTCAACAGAGAACATGAAAGAAACATACTAATTTGACCAGACTGGAAAAATAAAAGAACATTCAAAGAAGCTTTTAGGTTTCTCAAAAAACTATAACTTTTTACATTTTCTCCTTTCTTATTTTTATGTTTGCCTTAAAGATGATTTTATCTATCTGCTCTGGGCTTGCTGGAAATGGCTATTCTTCTTAGTGTCTCTTCATTACCATCACCACCATTTATGGCCAATGATGCTGGTGTTCAAATCCCCATTGTAACAGCTCTCTGTGCACACAGACTTAACTGGGAAAACAACTCTGTGTGATAAAATAGGTAACTCCCCTTAGACTGTGCAGGGACGGAGGGAGACTATGTAGTTTACATCTGGAGTTCTTTTTAACCAACTTTGGGGTGATGCTCCCAAACTGTCCATACATTTGTGTTTCTGTACACTGCTCCAAATGCAGCTGCTATTGTAAACACTGGTGACACACGGAAACAGAAGCGGACGCATGCCAATGACGTCCTCGCCCTCAGTGACACACTCATGCCGTCTACCACTTATTTCAAAGATAATAGGAAAATGACACAAATGCATACAGAAAATATTTAGTTAGCTGAAAACTCTAATCTAATGGATGTTGAAGATAAATGTGAATGATCCCTTCAAAAAGATTATTAAAATAAACTATGAATAAAATATGATCGAATCCTTTGTCTTCCCAATGCATGGCTGCCCTTTAGGTCACTGTTCAAAGTTGGCAATGGGAGTGCATGCTTTCTCTATTGGGGCTTGAAGAGACGGCCATGTCGATGTTTTGCATGCTCGGGACAGTAGCGCATACACTGCCATTAGTATTGCTGACTGGCCTGTAAGCCTCGTCCGAGCTTTCTTTATAAATATACTTGTAAAGGACTAACCACAGAGCGGAGTGCAAAAGGACACAGGAGGTGATTAATTAAAGGTGTGGCGGCTGGCTAGGGTGGACGAGCAGAGAGAAAGCAATCTCTACTGCGCACACGGTACCTCCTGACACTTCCTCTGCTTGGGAGTCTACAAAAAGGCAGCATTCATGACTCAGCCACTGGCTTTCTCAAAGGCTAGCCGGCGGGCTTGGCAGAAAGAAATCTTCCAAGGAGTCACTTACCTTGTATGGCCCCCACAATCCCAAAGCAGTTCTGCTGGTTTCTGGGGGTATGTTGGGATTTTTGCTATAGAATCTGTTCAATGCAGGGTTTTATTAAAATGAGCACAATAACAGAAAAAATTGACGAAGGCAAATAGAAGTTTTCAGAAACTGAGGTGTGGCCTTTTGCCGGGCCTCAGGCTGGAGTAGGGCCGAGAGGAATTGTAAAAATGTGAGCCCTCCTTTTGCTTAAGACTGGCTTACTAGAAGGGAGAGAAGCTCATTACTTCCTATGGGACATCTCGACAGAGTCCTGAGGACATGGATGGAGAGGCCATACTGGGAGCACTGTGATACCTGTTCCCATGGCTCCTGAGAACTGGTGTGTCCCAGCTCCCTGTCCAGCAGAAATGAAACCTGGCTCAGACTCACTGCATGACTTGCTGGATAACATGAGAACTCAAACTTTGTGCTTAAGAAACAAAATTCTGCCAGCATTTTATCTCAGTTAGTGCTCTAAAACTAATACAGAAATTCACTGTCCTATTTCTAAATCAGACTAAAACTCATGCGTTTTATACATCTTCATAATCTGTATAAGAGTAATCTGTATTTTAAATTTTGCCTTATATAAGTCTAATCTATCAGCTTTCAGTTTATTTATGAGTCTCAAGTATTTGAAAATGTGTACTGGCAATTATAGGGACATTTCGTGTATGTAAGGTCAACTTTGACAGTATAATTTCTTACTTCAGAAATTTGTTTAAAATACTAATCATGTGTTAAAGTTATTTTATTTTTTATAATTTGGATGTCATTTCAAGGTTCATAAATTTTCACACTTTATATTATTTTCCTTTTATATTTTGGTTGCTTGAACCTACTATAGAATGAAAGGAACATTTAAGGGTATTTGTTCTACGGTAGATCCCTCTATTAGCTCAGTTATTTTTTGAATTTTATTTGGATTCATCACTTCCCTTTGCCTCACCTATGATTATATTTAATTATGTCACTATTAGTAGAAAACTAATACCATCCGTGTTGTTACTGGGCATTTACTAGGCGCAAAGCACATCTTTTCCTATAGCTACCATCACACTGGCCCGTGAAGTTTCCTCCACAACACTATTCACAGATAAAGAAACCGAGGTAAAAGACCAAAACCACCCAAACCACCCAGGAGTCTGCTTGGCTCCGTGCTGTACTTCAGAACTGCAGCCACAGCGGGACTATGCTAAACTGTTAAGAATTTCTGCAGAAACACCAATGATGTGGGAGTCCCCTCTGTATGCTGTGAATACCATTGGTTAATAAAGAAAACTGTCTTAGGCCTGTGCAGGGCAGAATATAGGTAGGCGGGGAAAAGAAAACTGAATGCTGGGAGAAAGAAGGCAGAGTCAGGAGAAGCCATGGAGCCTCCGCCAGAGGCAGACACCCTGGAACCTTGCTGGTAGGCACGACCGTCATGGTAAAATATAAAATTCTGGAAATAGGTTAATACCTATTAAATGTAAGAGCTAGCAAGCAATACACTTAAGCGATTGTCCAAGCAGTGATTTAAATAACATAGTTACTGTGTGATTATTTTGGGAGTCTAGGAGGCTGCGAAATGAACAACCACTTGTGTGGTCACTCCTAACAACACCCATGTGGCAGCACTCCTAACAAGCTTCAGCTGATGTCCTCTCTCTGATGTCCCCAGAAAGGCTAGCACTGAATTTGCTTTTTCTGTTGAGAAAATAATTAGTTATGACAAAATATAATAGTTAAATTAATTGTGACAATTTTGAAAATTGTTTAAAATATCTGCATCTATGGCTCCATTAACTTTAATTTTAATTGTATTTAAAATTAAATATGTACCTCTACTGGTATCCACATTTTATTTAAATGGATTTAATTGGAATGTGTTACTCATGTTTAAGAGATGTGTGAACAAGTGTTTATCAAAGTAGAAACTTAAGGGCACATGACAAGACATATGTAGGCCGTGTCTGACAATGTGCTGTGCAATGAGTGGAGGGGAACCTTCCTGTCTTCCACAGCATTGTTTCTGCTTCTAGAAAACCAACTCACTGAACTCAACGAATAGAACAGCCTTTGAGATTATAGGTTAAGTGCACTGTAGGTTTTTGGTCTATATTTGAATATATTGCAACAACTTATGAGTTATATTGCTTTTTAACTGTGTGTAGTCAAATCATAAAATTACAATGTAGATACTATAATAGAAGATAACACCATGTTGATAATGGATAAATTTTCCCACAAAATGTCCTTTAAAAAAGGATATAATTACAGAGAAAATCTTTGAGGTTCACTATACAGTCTGTGCTAATGAGTTGTATCTTATTATTTGTAAAATGGTAAAAAAAGAATCTTTTTATTGAATTGTTTTGAAAATGATCCAAAATGCCAAATATAGCTAATTCAAAAACAAACATCATATATTTAAACATTATATAATTCTCCATGCTATTTGATATTTAATTATGAATGATTATGCTAATTTATGACTATATAAGTCACAGATCAACTATCATTTGCACTGCTAAGTTACATAGACAAGTTACATGTTTCTGAACCAAAGAAGAGAACATGAATTTTGAAGATGAAAAATACGTTAATCAATAAATCACTGCCAAGAATGGAAGGAATTCAAGATGGGAGAAAATTCAAAGCATGAACAGTACATTGACTGGAATGTCATATTCTTCTTTGAGGAAAAACGAGAAAATCTGAGTAAATAGAAATCACATGTACATATTTCTTTATAGTGTTATTAAAAATACCGCCTGCTTCCAGTTTCTGAGAATACATAAAATGTTTCTAGAAAGACTTTGGCTTAGCAGGATGCTTTGAAAGAGAATCACTAAAAAGAGTTTGTTTATTAAGAGTTATTTAGAATTATCCACACAGAAGACTTGAGAAATCCCGAGAGGGGTAACAAATTAGATTCTAGGGATTTTAAAAACTAGACTAATATAATATGATTCGACACAGAGCTTCATCATACCATCACCAACACTCCAGCATTAGAGCTAGAAGTGTAGCATGTGCTTTATATGTCTAGAAGTGTGGCGTGTGCTTTATATGTCTAGAAGTGTAGCGTGTGCTTTATATGTCTAAAGCTTTCAGCCCCATGCCAGTTATCGAAAACCTGACAAACTGGGTGAGCTATAAGTAACATTCCCGTGACTCAGTGGATAACTAGGACTCGTGTGCCTGGCTCCCTGTGCGTTCTAATGGGACTCACCTAAGCTCTCTATGTTATACATTACATAACCCAACTTCTATTTTATAAGCTATTTCCTCATCTCTCTGTATTTTACAGTAATAATTTTTTTATATTTTAAAAGAGTAAATTATCTAACCTTTCTTCATTTCTATCAGTAGATATCCCTGCTTTCTATATTTTGCAATAGGCTACCAAAGTTTCTATTATTTTATAAGTCAAAAATTAACTTTATATATTTTCTAACAATTGATTACCTTACTTACAATACTTTATAGTAGTTCTTTATTAGATTAGAATTTTGGGGGGTACTGGATATGGCATGTTGAAATACATAATCCAAAAGTTGCTTTTGCAAGTGGCTCATAAAAAAAAAAAAACTTGGTAAGTAAAAACTAGAGGCATGAGGGTCTCTTGTTCGAAAGAAGACATGGTTCTTCAAGTTTGATCTAAAGCTATTAATATGGAAACTAAAGGCAACTTAATCTTGACTGACAAAGGATACTATGTAATTTTTTGACTTTTAATAAAGGTTAACCTAGAGATGCCTAGGAGACAGGGTGCCAAGGCTAACCTAGAGGTGACTGGGGACAGGGCACCAAGGGTAACTAACCTAGAGGTTACTGGGGACAGGGCACCAAGCAAGGACAGTTCCACACTAGGAAGCAAGTGCAGTTGTCCCTGAGTGATGTGATGATATTTTAGAATGAGCTGAGTACAAAATCCTAGCACACAAAAAAAGAATGCTGTGATTTTTGTTGAGCTCTGGTAGATTAGTCAAACTCCATATGAGGTCTTACAAAAGTAAGATGATTTACTCTAAGACTAAGGAATCCAATTTTTAATATTAATTCATTTCTAGCTTCTACCCAACTACTTCCATAGCAAAAACCAAATTTCAGGATGATTTCACATGAGAGCAACAGTTTTAAAACTTCAGTCTATGTCCAAATCATCTGATGGCAATTTCTCAGGTGTGAAGGATGCAGAGAATTGCACTTCTAAAATGTCCCCAGGTGCTGTGGAAGTCAGGGATCTGGGATTACACTTTGAAAACTATGAAGTTATCTTCCTCAGTATAACTAGTTTTATATTAGTACTACAGCTTTTTCCAAACCCAAAATGTTTAGTGTCAAAGGTAATAAAAATTTGGAACTTTAAGCATTCAGTTACCTAAGAGTGGTGAAGACTCCAAATTTATGTTTTGGGGAACAAAAATTCTTAGCCATACCTATAACATCTTTTTTAAAAATATTTATTCATTTATTATGTGTACAATATTCTGCATCCATGTATGCCTGCACGCCAGAAGACACCAGATCTCATTACAGATGGTTGTAAGCCACCATGTGGTTGCTGGGAATCTAACTCAGGACCTCTAGAAGAGCAGTCAGTGTTCTTAACCTCTGACCCATCTCTCCAACCCCCCCCCCCCAATAACATCTTTTTGTTCCAAGAGTGTGAAATAAACTTGTCAGGTATATTAAATAAGAACCTGCTACAAGCTGCAGCATTATACAGTAATTTCTCAGCCATCTTTTCACGAGTGACTTATCATGAGTGTTTCCCACTGTCTGGTCTCCATTCCTCTCCCCTAGGTAAATGCAGAGATCTACCCTCCTGCAATCACCTTTATCAGCAGGCATTTGGTCAGTGGTTAGGTTCAAGGCAAGATCATTACATTTAAGATATTCACAAATATTTAAGGACATAGACCTACTACCTGCCCAAGCTGCTGTCCTGGTCTTCACTCACTCAAGGATAAGGCACACAGTGACTCTAAAGTAACCTTCAGTAAACGATTCCTAACTCCTTATGCTCACTTTCACCTCCTTTTTCTTGATGATTTTAGTTCAGGAAATTTACTGCTCCTGTTTCACTCTCAAGGACAGCAGAAGAGATAATTAACTGCATCCCAGAGAAGACTCTCTTCCTGCTGGAGCCACAGACCCACAAACAACCACCCAGGATCAGAATGGCTGATAACAACATATCCTGCAACTGATAATTTAGAGACCTGGGTCTTTTGTTTCTACAGCTTAGAGCAATAAGGGTAAACTCCAGACCTAGGCCCATAGGTCTGGATCGTCTGGTGAATGTGCTAATCAGACCAGGGGCCTGACTATTTATGTAGGGTGCCTGGTTACTCGGTATCCTCTATGCATGTTGGGAGAAAAGAAGAGGCACACTGATTTAAAATACAATCTGTGTCCTATTCATAATTTTATTGAAACTAAACCTTTTAGCTCTTTGATCTACCACCTAAAAAATGTAGAATAATGCACTAACCTTCCCCTCTATAAACCCCTGATGATTTATTTCCTCTCTTAAGTAACTTTCTTCATTAAGGAGTTCACCACACATGCACCAGGCACTTCCATGTTTGAGCCGACAGCCAGAGATGATAATGTGTGTGTGAAAACCCTTATCTGATTTTTTTATGGGGAAAAAAGAATTCCAGCCCTGGAAGCTGGAGAGCTGGGGAATTGCTGAGTTTTAAGGGTATATATTACCAAGAACGTTTGTAACAAAAGGAAGAAGAATAAAGAAACATGGACAGACAGATTCTGTTATGAGTAGATTTCTTAACTCCAAGACTTTACCCCTCTTCGCTTATCGTGGTGTCTTTGACTGGACCCTGAGAGGGGTTTTTTGAGAGCTGGACTCTTAGGGACCCTGCTAAAAACCATTGCTACTGCTCCTAGAGGACTTGTTGGCTTACTTATTTATTCATTTATTTATTTACTGTTCATTGTTTTGAAACAAGGTCTCACTGTGTAGCCTTGGCTGGCTTGGAACTCACTTTGTAGACCAGGCTGGCTTACATACATCTGACTCACATAGATCTGCCTGCCTCGGCCTCCCCAGTGCTGGAACTAGGACTTATTTCTCACTATATGAGTGGTGCAGCTCGTTCAACGAACTGTACTTCTGCCTTGCTTGCTTCCTTGATTCATTTATTTGCTGTTTGTTTATAAACGGTACAAATGATTGTGTCAAGAGCGTCCTACAGTGTAGGCGAGAGTTCTGCGTCTGCTGCCTGTTAGCCTGTCACACTTGCTCATTAACTTTTCATCTCCAGCTACTTTCCCTCACTTTGTCCTGGCTTTTGTTTTTTTTTTATGACACTCTTTTCTAAAATGATGATATTATTGAGAATATGATATAGTGAACAGGAAACTCGTGTTATACAAAAATATGATTCTAAATGTCTTTAAAAATATAAAGGTTATGAAAAGAAGATAAATAACATTTTTAATTTTCTTCCTGGATAGACCTCTTATCTCAATTTATACCCAGAAGATAATTTAAAAATATACTTGCTAAAACACCTTTTGAACCTCCTAAGCATATGGTTGCTCCAATAACTCAGTAATAAACCCAATTTAACTAAAAACCAAAGTAGTAAAATAGAAAATATGTGTTAAAAAAAACCACACAGACACACACACACAGGATGATAATGGAAGATTTCCCTAAACTGTTTTGAAGGGATACAAATTTTGTAAAATTAAAAAACCTAAATGCTTTGATCTTCAGATATTTTACTTTATGTGTTATACAATAATGTAATTCTAATAAGGAGGAGAAGTATATCCCTAAGAGCTGGTACACAAACACATTATACACTTTAGCACTTAATACCACTGGGCCATTGCATATGTTTGTGTCTGACTCATCTAGGCCGCCCTTTAGAGGGCTCTAACAGCTGCATAGGATTGACTATTTTACAACTTTTAAAAAGAAAATTGTCTTGCCTTCGAATGGTAATCTTGCTCCAGTCTGGGATCTGATCCGGCTACCTGTTTGTATTTGTTAATTTTCATTTGGCGATTTCTCTCCTCTATATCCATAGCACCTATCAAGTAGAAAAAAACCCATAAAATTAATTTTCAGTTCTTACTTCCAAATCCTAATCAGGATGTATAAAAGGAATGTGAGGCTGGTATGCTATTTCCACTCAAAGTAGCAGATATAAATTAAATGTAGTATTGTCTTTATTTTAAGTTAAACTATGCATTTTGGTAAACAAAAGCATGACTACTAAACATAATAACTTCAACCTGAATAAAATATACTTGCATTAGAAAACAACTAGATAAAATACACTGGTACATCTCTGTCGAAAAGAATATATTTGATAGTACACAATTTTGGCACAAGGACTTTGGCTTCCATGTAAATCCACCATGTCAATCTAGTTGGTTTGCAGTTGGTTTCTAACTGTTTCCCACATGCAATTTCATCCTGAACTTCTAAACCACTGCCATACAGTCAGGCTTTGTGTTTAAACAAGTTCTCCTAGAATACACTACAAATCCAGTTATCAGGAACTTTTGAATTTGAAATTTCTATAATTAAAATTTAAAAATAAGTTTATGGAATGCACTTTGGATGACATCATGCTGATAAATATACAAAATACTACTGAAAACAACCAAAAATAGAATATAAAAACTGAGAAAAATGAATGATAAACCTATTATAAAAGTAGATGAGTGTTTTCAGTAACTGTTACTATGTCAAAAATCAATCAATTTTAAATAGGTTTGTAAACTCTGATTGGAATTTAAAACTAAATTCATTTAGCTAGCCCTAAAAATATATATAAGAAACATATTAAAAGTATGATTTCCATAAAGAGAATTCATGGGAAGATCATTTTTTTCAAAAATATATACATTGAAAAACACAAAAGCGGAAAATAAATTGAATGGATTCAACTGGTGGCTATAGCAGCACACTCTCATGTAAATTTATAAGCACTATGCATGTAGACATGAATGTAAACACACAAATACATACATACCCTCTGCTCAAGATCACACCATTAAAGCTAAAGTAAAGGTAGCGAGACAAGAATGACCCAGGAAAATAAGCATCGAATACTTACCCGATCTAAAAGAATAATACTATAAATGGGATTGGAAATGTGGCAACATTGTTAGCAGTTCCAGCATCCTCCCCTTAGCTAGTGTTGTGGTTCATTTTAACCACTACTTCTGCTCTGCAGTCATTTCATTATGTACCAGGTAAGTCTTGCTAATAAATTTTAAGTGGAGAACTGATTTAATAAGATAAAAGTGAACACATTTTCCAGAAAGATTAACAAAATCTTGGGCAAAAGTATGCCTAAAGAATGAAATGATATGACCTCCAAATATGCCATCAAATTTCTGCTGTGTTATGAGACAGGTTTAGGTCAACCATAGACTTCTGTCCGAGACTTCCAAGTGATGGAGTTACCTCTATTTTTATGCCATCAAACGTAAATCAATTCTTCAGTAAGTAGCCAATAAACTATTAAGACAGTCATATTTTAATAACAGTATAACTGACTCCATATTAAATTTAAGATTGCAGAATAAACTGAATGATATATTAAAACATGAATACCTGTGATATGAAATATAGTCAAGTATAATACCTATTATTCCATTAAATTAACCCTGTGAAAATTGTTTGTGCTCTGATATAAAACAAATTTATTTTTCAACAGCAAAAGAATAAAAAAATTAGCCCTATATGAGAAAAAATTATGTGTAGTGAAAATGTGTTAATGGAAAAAATTTATTAGCTAAATTTTGTTTGGAAAGCCTCTTTAAAAAGTTTTAATGTTGCTATCACAATAGAAAAATAGAATGTTAAATACAAATAATACCAACTGACAAGAAAATTTAAGCACACGTAGACGTAGTTATAAAACACACACACAAACATAAGAATTTTCTAATACTTAGACTTTGTGGTGTGGGAAATGTCTATGACAGCTACACTTAGTTCCTTCTGAACACTAGGAAACCGAGTGACAGCAGGGAGGGGCGGCAGACTTTTCACATAAGAGAACCAATACTGATATATATTGTAGGGGGGTGTGTGTGTGCGCGCGCGCGTGCCCCTGGTCCTGTAGTGGAGTGCTCGTTTGTGTGAGTGCACGAGTGCGTGTGCATGTCTAGATCCCAGGACCAGCTCTAGAGGCACGGTACTCCTTGCGCTTTTGAGACAGAGTCTCTCATTGGCCTGAGCTCGTCCTTTATGTTAGGTGCCAGGCCAGTGAGGCCCAGGGCTCTGCCTGTCTCCAACTGCTCAGAGAGAGGGACATAAGCACAGGGCACCATTCTGGGCTTTTGTTCTTTTACTGGGTGACAGGGGTGGAACTCAGAGTCTCGTGCCCTCAGAGCAAGCAGTTTATTGAATGAGCTAGCTTCTTAGTCCTAAATTGCAGATTCTTTTGATTTGGCTTGTAGCCAAACTTTAACTTGGCTTCAAGTCTGCCATGGCACAATAAAAGCAGCCATGGGCGATATTTACACAAATTGACCATGGCTGTGTTCCTTTACAAACCCACAGTGAACAATACTAAATGTAGGGAAATAAAAGCATTTTCTCTAAAGACAGAAGCAGAGTGCTCATTCTCATTATTCCTATCCAGCACGCCAAACAAACACCAACGAAATATTAACCAGAAAGTTAGGTAAGAGAAACAGAAGAACACAGTGAAAAGAGGAAGCCAAGTCAGCCTTATTTGCTGATGGTATGATACGCCTGTAAAACCCCAAAACTTCA
Source organism: Ondatra zibethicus (assembly GCA_004026605.1). Classification (NCBI taxonomy): domain Eukaryota; kingdom Metazoa; phylum Chordata; class Mammalia; order Rodentia; family Cricetidae; genus Ondatra; species Ondatra zibethicus. Next base: position 59,138 of record PVIU01007010.1, on the reverse strand, counting down.
TCAGGACTCTCAGAACTATAAACAAAACCAGCAAAGCAACAAGAAACAAAATCAACATAGAAACTAATAGATTTTCTATATAACAATAAATTTACAATAGCATCAGAGATTAAAATGAAATATGTAGGAATGAAAATATCAAGGAAATGAAAGGTTGCTACAATCTAGAATATGAAAAAAACCTTTCTTGTTTATGTATTGAGAAAATTAATACTATTAAAATAGCCATAGCATCAAAAGAACCCTGCAAATTAAATGCAATCCCCAAGAAAATACCAGTAGAGTCCTTCATAGAACTAGAAAGCAAACAGACAAGCAAACAAACAAACAATCCAATTCAACTATAAGCAAAAGAAACCTCAAAATTTACCAAAGCTATCACGAGCAGGAAAACCAATGGTGAACGCATGACTATAACTGACTTCAAAATGCACTCACAGGTAAGAGAGACAGCACAACTACTTGATAAAGACAGACACGGGAAACATGGAATAAAAAACTCAGAACCAAATCAATACAGCAGCAGCTGATTCTTGACAAGCTCCCCCAAATACACATCACACAAACAAACAGTGCTGAGCAAACTGGACATCACATGGAGATTGAAACTAAACCCATACCTCTCCAATTTTATAAATACCAGCTGAAAACGCATCACGGATCTTTATGAAAGACTTGAAACTAATAGTTGAAAAAAACAAGAGAACTCGTCAAGATTATAGCAAGGATTTCCTGAATAGGACTCCAATATCCTAGGGAACAAAAGCAAGAATTTAAATATTGAATCATATAAACTTCCAAACTTCTTTACAGCAAAGGCAACAATCAACAGAATGAACAGACCACTTAAAGAACGTGAGTTAACACTGCCACTAGGAAAGCAGTATACAATTTACCTTGAAAAAATAAAACAATAACAAAAACCTCAAGAGAACTAGAATGTGATTCAGTTCCATTACTGGTGGGTATTTGGGTGAAGGGAATGAGGCTCATACATAAAGTTTGTTGTGTTCCATTAGTCAATTGTGAAATTAAGATGGGAAACTTGTCAACAAATGAAAAATAAATAAAACCATGGCACATATATATAGTAGCATAAACTCAGCTAAAGAAAAATGAAATCATGTCATCTGTAGAAAACGGATGGGAGGACGCTATGTTAAGCAAAATATATAATCCAGATACCAGAAAAACAAGTATCACATGATTTCTTTCATAAATGAAGCTTAAAGAAAAACAAAATTAAAAAAATACACGAAGATGATCCAAAAAGGAGGGTCTATAATGGAAGGAGAAAGAAATTAGAAGGAGTGGGGAGGGAATGGATAATACAAGGGGCAGATGGGAGTGAACACATGATCAAAGTCCAGTATTCCACATATGGAAGCCATGGGCAAAATGAACTAATCTGTATAACTAACATCATTTATGACTTTCAAAAGGCTTTCATTTATAAAAGAAGTATGGTACAAGATTTAGGTCATATTGGTTTAATTTTACATGCAAAAAAGGTCTTCTTCATTAGTAATGATCAAAAAATTACATAGGACCTGAGCTGGAAAAATGCTGGACATGCAAGCAAGTAGACCTGAGTTCAAGGCACAGAATTCAGCTCATAAAGAAATCCATGCATGGTGGTTCACACCGACAATTCCCGTGTTGGGACCTTGGACTTTACAGTCAGCCAGCCTAAGTTAGTAAGTTCCAGGCCAGGGAGAAACACTGCGTCAAAAAATGAAGCGAATGCAGCTGAGGAGTGACAACCAAGGTTACCTCCGGTCTCCACACAGATACACACATGTGCACGTGAGCACACATGTATACACACAAAATATGTGATTAGATTCATGTATCATTATTTGTATTTAACAGACCACTATAATCCCTAAGAATAATACTAATCTACATTTGTTACATTTAACTATATTGACCAAATTTCCAATCTCCAGGCTAGCTCTCTCTCTCCAAACAATCACCACTTATAGAATGTACCCAAGAGGATTCACTGATTCTAGCCAAAACAATTAATCTCAATGGATCACATTAGTTAACATGCTTGAATTAATAAACCCCCAACGGTAATTTAAAATCTTCTAGAATAAACTGTGGGACAAATGAACATCATACCATAATCAATATGCCTTATATGAAGTCTCAGAGAGGAAAAGCCACAAATAAACTCACTGTAGAGTTCCCACTGGTAGGTTTTAACTCTGGACAGAGGGCTAAGGTGCCCATTTAACATATCAAAGCAGACCTGGCTGCAAGGCTCTCCCTGCAGGCCTCAGTCTCCTCCTGTCGCTGGGCCCTCCTGGCTGGCATACCCAGTCCCTACCCCAACTTCTCCCGCCCAGGGGCTGCCCTTCCCTCCCCTATATAATCCAACTACTTTGGTTACCTGGACTCTACTCTCTTTGGGTCTCCCGGCTGCTGCACTTGCTTCCCTTCTCTTCCCCTGTCCTCAGATGGCTCAGGGTCATGTCCACTTTCCATTCTCCAAGATGTCCCATCTCCATCTATTCTCCCTTTGATCTATAATAAACTTTCTCTTCCATCATACCTAGGTATGGTCATATCCTTTCCTTTTTATTATTTCTTTGTTTCATTTACCCACCAGAAAATAATATTTTCTTTGCTGGACTTTTATGCAATCAAGGGAAAGCAATCCAGAAATAATATTTTTTGTTTCATTCAGATTTAACCTTTTTTTTTTCCTTTGCCCTTCTTGGGATGAAAAACAATTAAGAAGATTCAAGGCAAATGGAAAGGGAATTGATTGAACAAAGAATGGACCTTAAAGTCATATATAGATGAGGAAAGATAGGTCAACAGATAAATTGAAAGTAGACAGTTTGTGTCTTGTTTTGTTTAAGATAGACTCCATAACATACTTCAAACTGGACTTGAATTCCCAATCTGCCTGCTCCAGCCTGCTGTGTGTTGATACTATAGCAATGTGCCTTCAGGTCTATCTCTGCTCATTTTACAAAGGTAACAGTGATGCAGGAGACTTCTGTCTCTGCTTGTCTCTTGTACCATGGCAGGTAGCTAACACAGGATATTCAGGAGCTTCATCGCTTTACGTCCTAGATGTATTAACAATGCTAATGTTATTATATATATTATATATAATGTTAATTATATAACCTGTATTATATAACAAACTCAAATGAAAATGTTCTGCAGAATTATTGTGATATGATTATTGTTCATTTTAATTTCCTTTATATTTTTCATTTCAACATTTTAAGACTCTTATGAGCCCTTAGTTATAAAATAAAATTATATTAGTCAAGGTTTTAAATCATAATTTAAATAAAATGATAATACTATATCAAACAAAGACATAAAATAAGATAAATGTAGGGGTTTTAACCAAGAAAACTGTAGAGAATACGTTTGCTACTTAAATTAAGGACACATTGCTAAATTAAATGATAGCAAACCCTAAATATGATGTTTCCAGTACAGTAACAATTTCTTTCCAACTATACATGTTGTCCTCCTAAAAGTAATCATATATTTGGAACATGAGCTGGGCTAAAACTCGTAACATTTATGAAGCAACATTGTATGGAAAAAGGAAGAAGCAGAGAGGAGAGGTTTAGGGGTGTAGACACTCATTTTGATTAATATCATACAAAAGAAAATAAACAATTTATATGTTTTATTCATGGTGTCTAAATAAACATTTCACAAAGTGGCATTCAATTTTTTTTTTAGTCAGATTTAGGTTTGTCATTAGTTGGAGAGTTATTTCCAATGGCTAAAGGAAATATTTGGAAGCATGGCTTTTCAGCTGTACTCATGCCTGGCTGGCACGCTGTGCGTCTTTCCTAAGCTGCTAAATGATCACAGATATAAAAACTATAAAGAAGAATGTCATGCCATTTAACCCTACTTCATGATCCATAAACAGGAAAATCTAAAAAGTGGATAGTAACAATGAAGAATAAAACCCAGCTGAGGCCACTCCTACGAGAAATAACCTGGAGGACGAGAGGACTAGCTGTCCAGGCAGTTGGCTTCATCCAGATGGAAGCTAACCTTCCAGTAGTTCCCATGCAAACCACACTGAGGAACCTCAATAAAGCCGAAGCGAGACTGACGTGTCCTTCACTTGGGATCTCTAAATTCTTCCCTCACTTTTCTCATCTCAGCCCTTCAGTCCATTATCCCAGATCATCTTTTGCATGCTGGATCCATTTTCGGCTTTTAAATGTGTTGCAGGTATTCTGTAAGGTTAAGGGTATGTTGGAGGTAGGGGACTGGACTGATTACTTCAGCCTAAATTTCTCAAACAGCTTGGGTATTCAGCTGTTCAAAACATTGCACAATAGAGATCTGTGGGCTTTAGCTACTGTCCCCTCCTCCACATCTAGAGGGAGGCCACTGAAGGAATGTTTGCAAACATTCATTGAAAAAAATGGGCTGCAGGATGTGAATTCTAACAGCTCTAGGTTAAGAATTTTACGAATAATTTCTCCTTTTATAGGTCAGTTATGTTGTATCATAAATTTCATATGCCATCAATGTAACTAGGGAGTAACTTTAATGTAACATAATGACGTGTGTTGATCATATGGCTACTTAAAGAGGAATTTTAAGACCTTATTACATTTTTATTCCTGCATTAATATACACATAATCATTATTAAGACATTAACTCTAGAATTGATTATAATTATACAAAATGTGTAGGTTTTGTCTATAATATTAAGAGGAAGCTTTAAATGGCTGAGGAAGGTATTTTATTAACATTATATTTTGGCCATCAGTTTAGAATTTCATGACAAAATCTCTCCAACCTTATGACTATTATCCTTTGGTTATGTAGTTAGAGGTAAAAACTCAGGACCACACACTGCCAAACAAGCACGCTACCAGTTAGTTATGCCAAGACCCAAAATTCTGTGATCGTTAAGACCGTTCTTACGAGACAATGACTTGTTCTAGCTTTTTGCATATTTTACTTTTCCATGGCAGTGTTTTGTTTTATTTTATTGGGATTTATTTTCTGACTCTTGAAATGGAAAGTATTCCATCTTAGCCAGCCATTATTTTTATTCTTCTGTTGAATGAAAGCAAACACATACACACAAATATATACAATTTAATTTTAATTTTTTCTCTATAAAGAATTCTGTTAATGTTCATTATTCAAACACCTTACTGGTTAGTTGGTTAGAGATTACCAATGTAGTAAATTTAGTGTCAAAGCTGTAATGCAAAAAGCTATGGGTTTGCTAATAATAAACACAAAGTAGGTAAAAAGTAGACATATTTTTTCTGAAAAATAAGCTTTTTCAGAAATAAGCCAAATAATGAAAGTACTTTCAACTTCTCTCAAATTACAGAAGTGATAGTGTTTCTATAACAATATAGTTCCTAATATTTAAATGACAACAAATTTAAGGTCGTACATAATATGATTTAATTAGACAATGCTCCATTAGATGATATAATTTTTCATGCTGTAAAAATATCTCAATGAATCTATTATATGTGAATTTAATTCTTATTAGGTTTCAAAAAGTATTTTTTCTTTTTAAAAATTTTATTAGACTTATTTATTTATTTAGATGTTAGTTGCGGGGGTAGAGGGCATACAAAAGCTACTGTTTGCTGTGGAGGTCAGACATAAAGGACTGGAGTTGGTGCTCACCTTTCAGTATGTGGGTCTTGGTATGGAACACAAATCACCTGGCTTGGGGACACTGACTTTATCCACTGAACCGTCTCATAAGAACCTCCCCACCCACATCAGAAAGTCCATTATGATTTTTAGGGTTCTGGATTTGTATAGATCATATTAATTTTACTATTATTATTAAAATATTATTTTATATTTCACGAAATTGTCATGTTTCAATTAATATTCATATTTTAATTAATATTCACATTTTGGATTATGATTCAAATGTTTATCATCTGTTTACATACCCCTGAATTTCCAGTTTAAGGAAATGTTTATACATAACCTTCACTCGCTTTTCTATGAAAAGTTCCTAAGTCACCTAAGTCTCAAGGCTCTCAATACAAATGTGTTTTCCCAACATGCTGGACTTTTATTTATGATGTGATAACATGTTTACAGCAGCCACTCTACAGTCAGCTTTTCTCTCATTTCTTTAGCTGTAGTTTTTAAGAGGGTGTTCTTTTTTTCAGAGTGATAAACTTTGATTCTCCTATGAAAACACAACAATCTATGCCATGGGTTGTAGAACAATGGAATAACATGTGCTCAGGTTGTGTGAGGTCATGGGCTCAATCCCGATGAGCCCATCCCCAAATAGAACCATTCTTTTAAACTAGCTGAAGTTCATTACCAAAACAAAGGAGTGTTTGGAGGCAGCCCAGGCTCACCTTCCTAGTGAGTGAACTAGACTTGCATCCTTCTGGCCTCAAGCCCACTCAGATGCAAAGCTCAGGAGAGCAAGTATGGAAGCTCTGATGCAGTCTACATGACAACTGCATTCTACACTAGTAGCCACAAACTAATAACCTGTTAAGTATAGAATACGTATTATATAGTATATAAAGTAAGTACATAGAAACAATAGCAAATATAAATAATTTAGAATAAGTAATAATACAAAAATATATACATTTAAAATAATCCTATATAACAGAAAAAATACTTCCATATATTTTCCCACATATCTTGGGCTGAGCTAGTTATAGGTTATAGTGACAAAGAAAATAACATCAAACATCCTAGATGTGTGTCTAGGATACTAAAGTTACTAACCTACTGGTTAACACTTCATTCAACCTTAGCAAAGTATTCGCCCCGCCTCACTTTCCCGGCCGCTGACAGCACCTTGACCTGCTGGTCACTAACGTCCTAACAGCATTCCCACTGTCAGAGGCTCTTCTTGGTGCCTCTGCTGTCCGTCTGTCGTTCCTGGCTTTGGACAGATGCACTAACCTCCTAACAGCATTCCCACTGTCAGAGGCTCTTCTTGGTGCCTCTGCTGTCCGTCTGTCGTTCCTGGCTTTGGACAGATGCACTAGTCTTCCTCACCCCTCACTAGGCTGAATCTGTAGCGTCTAACACAGTGCTGGGTGGTGAGACCAAAACATCCCTTGCAGCATGCTGTGACCGGAGTCACAGTGGGAGAACGTTTGCTGAGAAATACTTCAAATTTCAGTTACTTAATAACAAACCTGTTTCATAACAATATCAGAAGCCAATAAAACATTATTTTCTGAGAATTTCATACATGAGTATTTATCATTTCTAACTCTCCCTCTCCTTTCTTTAAATTCTAATTCACGTGTGTACTAGACACCATCCATCTTTCCATGGAGCGCTGCCTCGTTACCAGCACTCTGTGCCAGAGTCTCTCACCTCTCCCAAGTTACTTCTACCCTCTGGCCGTCACACACACACACACACACACACACACACACACACACACACACACACACACACACTCCTTTGACAACCTCTAAATGAAGCTCTGAATTTTTCCCTTAGAGTAGGGTAACTTCCCTCTCTCCTTCTGCCACTAAAACGTTATATAGTGCATTTTTTTTTATCTTCCTAACACTCATTTTCTTCTTACAAAATTCCACTCTGCTTTGTTTGCTTTAAAAGTCCTGACCTTTGTTCTCAAAATCTTTCTGCTTTGATCAGAGACATTCTCAGCTTTCCCCGGAAGACTCTGATATTCCTCTCTTCACACTAAAATGCAGTGTAGCGTCTGCTTCTAAACAGAGGGGCCATTTCTACTCTTACCCAGGATAGAAAGCTGATGCTACAATACTAGCTGTCTCAGAAACATGCTGATATAACGTTGTTTGAAGCTTACAGCATCACGCATGCACACACATGCACGTGCGCGCACAGAAGGTGTGGGCAGGTGAGAGCCAAAGCCCAGAAACAGTCCCTTGCTTTCTAGGCCTGCATTTCTGCTCCTCCACGTTTACTTTCTAATCCCATGTAAACCTCTTTTATGTTCATCCAGTTCCAAAGCAAATTTTCACACCTCTCTTCATCCATCATGGACCCTCAGTAGCTTCAATCACCTATACAAAGTTCTAGCATTAAAGTCTATTTGCCACCCCCACCCCTCGCCAACCGCCACATATGCCCTACCTCAGAAACCCACTCCTGGGGCCAAGCTTGCTCTCTTTATGTTATTTCTAAATATCTAACACAATAAATTAAATATCAGATTATGCTCTGACAATACTCTTTTCTTTGATTTGTCTTCATTATCATATCTAATTAATAATTTCACCGAATCTTTTGTTTCTTAGAAATTTTTAAAACGTCTGCGTCTATCCATGATGTCACCTGACTTTCCCTTCTCATTCATGTCCTTCACCTTGACCAGCACCAGCTCTTACATTGCTGTCTTGATAAGACTCTAATCTGCTCTTTTCCACTACTACCACAGCAGTCTTTCTAGAAACAAACACCCAAGCTCGCAATACTATTGCTGTCCATGCTTCAGCGCACAACCTCTGTGAACGCTGTGTCTGCTTGACACCTTTGATCACATTGTTTCCATATCAATCTGAAACATTCTTTATAGAAATAGTCAACATTTTCTAACTTTTAGTATAGAACTCGATAGAACAATTACTTTCTGAACTAACCCAAATCTTGCTGGAAATGATCATATCACTTTTTGTGGTTCTAACATTATAACAGTGTCTGATTAATTATTGCCTTTGTCTGTTAGACGAACCCTGAAAATCCCTGCAGCTGTTTTGTGTTTGCCTTGATCTTTCCTACATCTAGCCTGGTACGCCAGCGCGCTCACTAGCCTGGTACGCCAGCGCGCTCACTAGCCGGGTACTCCAGCGCGTTCACTAGCCTGGCACTCCAGCGCGCTCACTAGCCGGGTATTCCAGTGTGTTCGCTTACTGAAAGTGCGTTTAATAGACATTCCAGCTTCAGCTCTTCCATGAATATTTGTTTAAAACAGATTTTATTTGCATCTGTAATTTTTCTGAACACGCTGTTCAAACCATCCATACTGGCATGTTTACACAGTACATCATCCTCATCTGTTAATTACTAATAGGAATAAGTAACTAAATTTAATAAACTTTAATTAGGGCCTGTGTTAGGTCTTTGGTACCCTCATATCCTAGAACAATGGTGGTTATGATATAAGTAAAAAGTTCAACTTATGTAAAAGTGGAACAAATCAAGTTTTAAGTGTAAAATAAGTTTGGGAGTAAATTATGATTAACATTAATTTAATCTGGCTGACATACATATACACATAAAAACATGTCTGCATTCTTTTATATCTGACTGTTTTTCTATTATAGAAAGACAACGTACACATTGTATGAAATTCACTATTTTACTTTTATCCATCAAATTGGAGCAGCTGCTGTAAAAAGTTGAAAATACTTTAAAAACCTGAAAAATTAAATTTCATATATTAGAAAATGAAAAATTATGAATGAGTAAAAAATGGCAAAATGTTTCCAGGGTAAGTTAGATTATATAAAAAGTAAAGCAAAGGGAATCAGTAGGAGAGACAGACTTGTGCATCTTCTCCCTGCAGAGTCCCCGTTGTCTGCGGCCACAGCACAGAATGAACAGACATAGACAAAGGAGATGGGTGTGAGAGATGAACTCAGGGGCACATGACACTGAAGGAAAGACCCAGCCACTTGGAGAGAAAATCCTGTGCAGTCGCAGGAAAGATAGCCGTCAAATGCACAGCGTTAAAAAAATGCAAGAATTGATGGCAAGGTAGGTAAGTAGCTGTAGGTTAGCAGAATGAGAAAAATAAAGTTAGTGCACAGAAGAGGACCTAAAAAGTTAGTATTTAAGGACAGCCAATCTTGAATACAGACACTGAAGGAAAACACCATTAGTAAAGCCAGTATTGTTTGTATGTAACATTTTTAGACATTACTGAGTTAAATTAAAACCCGTGAAAATGCCTTCAATATTTAAGTATCTGAAGAAAGAATTAAATTGAGTTATTTCATTTTAAAAAAAAAAGGGGTCCCACCCAAAGTGTGATGTTTCTACAGTTAATCAGAAAAAAGTTTGTCTATCAGGCCAATATCTCATTAAATAATTTCACTCTAGTTAAATGTTTAAATAAAAAAATACAAAATAATAAAATATAACACAACTCATCGTAAGAATAGTGGATGAAATATAAGGATGTAGCTTATCACTGAAAATTAAAACTGTCATCAATTTCGATAAATTTCTTTTGACCACATTCCTTTATAATAAGCATCTATTCAGAAAATCCTCACAAATGTCACATTAAAGATTCTTACTACAATAACATTTACCCCTGCAAACCATTATTGGCTGGAGGGATAGGGCACACGTTTGGGAAAAAATACTCATCTGACTACTACCTGAGAATTTGGAAAGATACTGGTTTATATAGCAAGTTGAAATCAAGAAAAAGCCCATTATACCAAAGAAAATTTCAACATATTGGTGACGTGGCGTCAGCACGGTTGGCACAGGGAGCTAACACAAAGTCATGATCTCCTATGGAGATCAAATACTGAATCACATACACAAAATTCTTAAAAATCACACTATGTTCTAGATTGTTTGAATTATGGGTTTTGAGTGATTATGGGTTATGAAGAAAAAACATGTTGGAATACAAATATATTAAATTTTAAGTCCTAAAGTAATTAATCCTTCAAATAACTGCTTCTTCTTACAGATGGTAAGAAATGAAATCTTCCTATTACAAGAAAAGCACTAAGACTTAGAAAAAGCTGAAAGATAAAATAACTGGGAAAGGAATGACAATTTTGATACCTAGCGATGTTGTTTTATTGTGAAAGCATATTTTCATGTATCAAAACAAGACACTCCTCACAGCTGTGTTTCAAGCTAGAGGCCCCTAAGATAATTGAACACAAGAAAAAAATATCTATGCCTTTCAGAAACGCACATATATGCATGTATAGCAAAAAGCTGCAAGGCGTGTTCCTCCTTTCCATGCCCATTTCACCCACACCGTGAAGATACCACAAAATATCACATATATTAATAACAGATATCTAAACAACAGATATATTAATAATGCTGAATTCTTTCTGTCACATTGTTATTCTTTGATATGACATTTTATAGAAAAACATTAGCACAGTTAAAAGGATAACATGTTAAAAGTAAATTGGTAAGAATTGGAAAAAAGATTGTTTACAGATACAACAACATCTCAACTTAATCTCTTTTTTTGCAGAAATTAATTAAGCTTCCTCTCTTCTAAGCATTTTCCTGTACACTGGATTAATTGATACGGTTTTCATACTATATATTGTTCTGTAAATGGCAATTTCTTCTCGATTTCACTCATTACTAGTAAACAGAAGACACAGAGAGTTCAAGGGAACTTACCCAAAGTCACAAAACCCATACGGTGGCGGGATCAGTAACAGAATAAACATTTTTCCTGATTACCTGGCTAATTTTCTAGTCAATGCTATATACCTCAAGAACTTGTGAGACAAAAAAATCAAAACGATGAAGAACCAAAGAACCAACCTTCTCATTGTGAGACCTGAAATGGACATTCAGTAGAAGACCCCTACACCATACATGACCAGTTAACCAGGACGTTTCATTTTATAGGAGACAGCACAGAACCTACATTCTTAGAGACAATCCTTTAATACAAATTTTATATTATTCATAAAGGGAATAAAAAGGATATATCTTGACCACAATTTCACTATTGACAGAAAGTGTCTATTAAATCACTTTCATTATTTATGTAACTATGATACAGTGATGAACAGGTCAAAAGAGTATATATAAAATATAACTCAGACAGACAGAGTCATCAAGCAAATCAGCAAACCTCCATGTATAATCAGTTACCAGCGTTGTAGAGGGCTTTCTTGCCTTCCTTGGGGTTACAGTTATATATGTAGTATGTGTTAAAACAGTCTCATTTAAAAGAAACACTTAATTAAAAATCAGACTTCAGCAATCGCATCTTTTGTCAAGCTAACAAACCACTGGCCCTTAGAGGAAGCTCTGTGTCAGCCGGTAGGTCCATGCGCCCATGTTCTTAATGAGTTATTAGGAAAAGAATTTGGGAGATGGCATGAGGTAAGAATGAGAAGGAAATGGCTGGGATAGTACAGCTCGTTTATACATGTAAGAAGTTGTCAATGTTTAAGAAGTTTTAGGCATCCCCTCTGCACTTCCCATTCCTGCAGCTCTCATCTGATCATCGCAGTGAACAAGTGTTATTGCGTCTCAGTGCTGCCCATGGTAATTTAAGAATGGCTTCCTCGTTCAGTCAACAGCCTTACCACAGTTACCGCACCCCTCTAAATCAGCAAACCAGGGCCTTCATTTAACCAGCCAGGCAAGAGTGATCACGGAGAGCAAAACGGACCCTGTTTCCTAAGTACTGACTTCTGCCGCAGTTATGGCTAGAGCTTTGCTTCAGACTTTGCAAACACAAAGAGCTTATCAAGCACATGGTTCACCATCTTTTCTACCGCTCATTCTAACACAGGAAAGCAAATATTTTCACCAATCACAATGAAATCAACCTAGATTTATAAAAACTTGTAGGCACCATTTTATCACTATGCAAAAGTATCTTTCAAGAAATATTTTTAAATGTAAAGAACCATCAAGCTATGTATCAGAAAAAGATTTGATTTTTTAAAATTTTTTTGATTTTAACTCAAGAAAATATACACACATACTTACCAAAAATCTAGATATTTTGGCTAAATATTCAGATATTTTGGCTCTTAAAAAATCTACTGTATATTATTTTCATTAACTACATTTGGTATAAATAGTAAGATGTTGAAAATGTGCTTAGATAACCATCCCTGCTATGCAAAATTTTAAATGATATTTTATATTCTTATATTTCTGCTTAACATATATGAAAATTCAAACAGATTTCATAATCTATAACAAACTTTGCATTAAAAAGCAGATAGTTATCCGCCATTTTCACCAGAGGCCTAAAGCATCTTCCTAAAGCTCTGTTGATGAGCTAGTGGTGCTCCCTCTCCTCAGCACTGAGAAAAGCTCGGCACAATCAGACTGTGCTGGAGAGAACCGGCCTGGAGTCCGCAGGTGCGTTCGGGGAACCAGCATTCTAGCCAAACACTCCCAACACAAAGAGAAGGAAACACCAAGAGTTTGAGGTTTTTCGAGGACAAAGCCAGCAGCAGTATGTGATTTACTGTTCCAGAGATTTACAGTGGCATACGTAAGGGACAGATCTTTCTAGAATGAGCCAGGAGAGCACATCCGGAAGCAGGATGGATGGCCTTAGGGACAAGCCAAGAGGAACGTAACTGGAATCTGGGGTTTGTGTGATGCCCTGAAATTAGGCTCTTGAGGATCAAGTCATGGTTATCTTTATTTCTATGTGTACTAATAACACTAAATCTAAAGCTTACCTGTTAATTTGTATCTTATTAAACATTAACTTAATTTGCCCTACATGAATCTTTCTCTATCAAGAAAAAATGAATTAATTCTATCACAATCCAAAAATAATCAGAAACTATGCAAAAAGTAACTAGGAATAGAATCCTGATTAATCTTCCCAGATTTAATGGATAAAAATATCAAATTAGAAGACTAGCGTAGAATTCTTCTTTAGGTTGACTATCTATCCTTCTAAGAAATGCCAAGGTATTCAAAACTAAAAGAAAATAAGAATACAAAAAATAAAAATACCCAAGAAAAATTTAAATGTGAAATTTAATTCAATAAATCATCAAAAGCAGATAAATTTATAAAACATAATTCCAAAGATAAATTGAAAAAAGTCCTTATTGTCACATTAGTTAGAACTTAAACAGTAGTTCCACAGTCGCTGGTAAAGCCTACGTGGCTACACTGAATACTACTAAGTCATAGAATAACATATATTACTCCAATATAGTGTTTGATTGACTTGTTTCAAAAAACAACAAAAAAGACAACAATAAAACAAAAAATCAACCAACCAACCAACCAATCAAACAAACAAACAAAAAAAACCCTAAAACCAAAAAACCAAGGCAAGACAAAGGCCCAGAGAGTGACTTTCAGGAAGACTGCGAATTAGGGACCAGTCATCATGTAAGGAGGCGATTCAAACAGTTCTTAGATGTAACACACCTCATACATAGAAAGTGACAAACTCTCTCATGCATAGTATTAATTAATCACCAAACATATTAGAAATCACTAACATGCTATTTTCACACATTTTGAATGATTTAAATCCAAGACTACTTTTCCATGCCTTTCTCATGTGAAAATCTCTGAACCTGTAGTATTCCCAAACATTTTTTAAGCATGAAGAAGTTACCCAGTTAGCTTTCTCAGCACATTTCCTGTGTGGCAGAAACAAAGTAAAGCTAAACTATTTTATGTAGAAGTGCGCTTTTTCTCAGAGGGCATTTCTAGTTGAGGGCAGATAAACTGACAAAGAAAATAGAAATCCAACAATTTAACATTTGTTTTCAATATTTAATAACACTCATTCTATGAGCAATGACCATAGTATTCTTGTCTGCAATACAATTGCTCAGTAAGCTGGCGGTGGTGGCGCACACCTTTAATCCCAGAAGTTGGGAGGCAGAGGCAGGTGGATGGATCTCTGTCAGTTCGAGGCCAGTCTGGTCTACGGAGTGAGTTCCAGGACAGCCAGGGATGTTACACAGAGGAACCCTATCTCAAAAAACAAAAACAAAAACAAACAAACAAAGGAAGATTTCACTGGAAAATAAACTATATATTATCCACAATTATGAACCTTCCATTTGTATTAAGAACAGTTAGGCTGGGCCTCTCCTAGTGTGTGTTGGAGCTTAGGTTCAGGATTTCAAAAAAAACCTTCACTAAATTTTATCGCCTAAACCAAAGCAAACGGGATATGCTTGACAGGAAATACAAATGACTACACAGCAGTTCCGGGTTAAGGCCGCACTCAGAGTGTGGCACCTCAGGCTGCCCAGGCCCTCTGGCTCTGCAGCCCTTCACAGAGACCTTGTTTGGTTCTTGTTCTTTAGAGACAGGATTTAATTCACTTTCTAATCTACATCACCAAATTAGTAATTAGTCCTAAAGGTTTTATCACATATATTGTTGACATACTTCCTAAAATGGCAAAATTTCCAGCATCATAAATAATTTTTGTATTTATTTCCACAGAAGGGCACTTGAACAGAAGAAAACTACATGTTCCTGATATGCCAAGAACTTCCCATTCCTCGTTTAGGTTCATACGCTCAGAAACTTTTTCTAATGTCATATTTTACCACAATCAATGTCTGATAAAGAATTTTGATAATTCACAAAAGGTGATCTTTTAATTTTAGTGAATAAAACCATATCTCAGCATCAATTTTAGCTAATAGACTATTGATATCATAGATTTACCTAAAGGTAAATTACACCAAGCATGTCGTCCATAGGATTATAACGTGCAGTTTAAAAGCAATCAGCACCAAATGGCAAAGGTAATTTTCCTCCCACTGTATCACTCTAAAGTTCTAAAGTAAAAATACCCCCTATAATGCCTTTAAAATTATAAAAAAGTTTTGGTACATAAGTATTCAACATTTATTTTCCTTCAACAGGATATTGCATAAGGAGTTCTTAAAATTTAGGGCTTGGATTTGGAAAATTGGTTGCCATATAGTGAAACACAATTGTTAAAATGTAAAATTTAAATCATTATAAAGATATAAAGTACTCAATAATTTCCTCTTTGTAAGTAGGTTTGTTCAATTAAAGGATGTATGTAACTTTACATATAAGTATGGTATACACACATATTTGCACTTATATAGTTAAGTGTGAATAAATGAAAATACTTAAATTAATCTTTGAAATTTCATGTTTGTAAGACTTTTGTTCCTCTAGGCAAACATTGCACTGTCTTGTGATTTTGATATAGGAATACAGATTTATATGGCCACGAACATCATGTATCAGGTATGATGTTAAATAATGATTTTTGACCAAGGATAATCCACATTACAATAACAAGGAGAACCAATTACTCAATTTGTTTTTGTATATTGGTAGAAATCTAGTACAGAATCTCACTCCCCAAAAGTAAGCGTTCTACTACTGGACTAAATCTTTAGCTTGAGAGATGCTTTTAAGGGATAGCTTTTATTATATAAATCACAATATAAATTAATTTTACATTTGTATTTATATTGCAATCTCCCTAGATGCTTAAAGATAATTTCAACTTTTAAGCAAACTGATTCTTCAGTTAAGCCATAATAAGGATAAGATTTCTACTTACAGCTCTCATGAGTATATTTAAATTTTTAAAATGAATTCTATTTTATTGCATCTTTACTTGACTCTGCTGTCTTTCCTGGCATGCTAGATTTATGATGGACCAGGATTTCTCTAAGAACTCTGGTTGTCTTCATAGCTGCTGTCACTACTGTAACATTCCAGCACTTACTGCAGCCAGGTCTTAACTTGTGTGTTGTGTATGGTGCCTTTGTTTCTCCTGTGCACTCAGATAATTCCTTATCAGCCTTAATGTTTCCATGCAATAGGATGGTAGTAAATATCCATGAATGAACTACTTCAACTTACACTGACATGTTTAAACTAGAAGTTTTTAAGCTCTCAGGAAAAAAGTAAGTCAACACATAAAAATACATTGTCATTGGTCTCATAGCAAGTTAAAAAAATGTAACTAGTGATAACGTTATTCAAATATTTTAAACTTGATAAAATGGTATTGTACACTCATCCCTCTAATTCCAAATTTAAGTAGTAGTGATTATTGAATTGATCTTCACAACTTGCATTTCTTTCCATTATTCCTCCTAAAATATGCAGGTGAGGGCTTGTAAAAAAGAAGTAAGAAGAAAGGAAAACAAAATATTTCAACTCATTGGTAAAATCAGTGATTTGAAGAGACACTTATTGAACTCACAAACTGTGCCAGCCTTTTTCTTTCATGCCATAACCAGTAACTTTTGACTCCAAAAGCTGTAAATAAATCATTACAGTAGAGCTAACTCCTAGCATTTGTAGAATAAAACATAGGAATGCATTAAAAGGCAAAACTGAATAACTCTGTTGAGCTTTCTTCAGCCCTGTTTGGGGAAGTGAGGACTTCTCCATTAAGGTGCCGTCACGTACGTGACGCTGATGATCACTTGTGCTTACATTGTCATTTTCCCCTTTAAATTAGATTGTGCTTTAAAAACATGAGGTTAATTTTATAAACAAATAACGGTCAAGTATTTCACTGTAATCTACATGGGATCCACACATGGTAGAGTTCACACCAGAATGAGAGAATGAAGTACAAGGACACACGCATTTCAAAGGCATGAAAGGCCTTGTTCACAGCCTCATGCTTTCACACGTTTCCAGCCCTGACAAACCTGGCTCGGGTTGGAGTTTCTGTGGCGGCAAGGGTTTGTCATCACTTAGTGTACCTATCGTCGCTCCCTGCTGGTCTTCCCATGTAACTTCTAGTGTAGATAAAAACAAACAAAACAAGTCATCAGAGCTTGTAAGAACAGAGAACATAACAAGCACCTAAAAGTACTTCAGGAATTGAGATTATTTTAAAGAAAAATTTACCTGAATTCTCCAAAATATTAAATTATACTTTTTGTAAACTTTTCAACTTATTTTCAATAAAATGAGTGGATTCAAAGTATGAAGAAAATGATGAGTTAGGATGTAAATGCTTGGTAGAAAGTATACTGCCTTTACTTTGTTGACAATAAAAATGTGTTTGTTTTAGAGGTAAAAATTATTAGGAATTATTTTATTGTGGCAAAATTAAATATTTCTATGCAATTTTAAAGATTTTTTATACATGAGAGAAAAGTCATTTCAATATGAAATAAAATAGCATTTTAGTTTGTTACTATATTCATTATCTTTGTTAAATGATAAAATCTTATGCTATGAAACACTTCAATGAATGAATTGATAAAACAAGGCAAAAGCAGTAATAGCTTGGCATCATGAGCATACAATATTTGGCATATTCAATTGTCTAAGATAATTTGCAGAGTGGTGTAATATTCATTTATTCATAGATATTCAGCATCTCTACAATGTAGGCACATGCATGGGTACCCAGGACACAGCAGAAGACAAAACAGGCAAATCCATAGTCACATGAAGGTTTTTATAAAACTTATAACTTAATGGAAAAGAGCTCGTAGCTATGAACATGTAACACACAGTGACTTAGGATGAACCCTCAATAGATAATCGTGAAGTAAGAAGGAGACAGAATGTCTGAAGCGCGATAGGATTTTGGTGGGATGTCAATGAAATCCTCTCTAAGAAAGCAAATTCAGATTAGGGAAAGGACATTACAGGCAATAATGTCCAAATGCAAACATTGTAGGTGAGAAGTATGTCTGATGTAGCTCAGAAAAACAGGGAGGTCTCGGCGGATGAAGCAGAGTGCACAAAAGCCAGAGCAAAAGGAAGGAGATAGGAGGGAATGGCGCCGGGAAGGTTGCAACTTGTTGGCCATATAGCAAAGTTCATTGTCAACACCGATCTTAACTACACATTAGCGCTCAGAAACAATCGTCTCACTGGACTTCTTTTCAAAAACATCTCATTCATTCATTCATTCATTCATTCATTCATCCAGTGTGTGTGTCTGCCCTTACACACACACGTTCATGAAAACACACACACACACACACACACACACACACGACCATGTATGGAAGTCAGAGGACAACTTGTAAAAATTTGTTTAATCTTCCTACCACGTGGGTTTCATGGATTGAATTAATTGCAAGAAGGCTTCGAGTTGTGTTGAATTTTGAGATAGGTTCTCACTATGTAGTCTGGTATTCTGTAGACCAGGCTGGTCTCAAATTTGCAGTGATCCTTCAGCCTCTGATTCCCAACCCTATAATTACAGTAAGACTCTCTCAAAAAATGCAAACAAAAAGAACCCACAAAAGAGGCAAGCCTGGGGCATTCTTTCTTTTATACCAAATATTCTCCCAAGATTAAGCTACCTTTGAGATTCTAGGAAAGATGCTCTACAAATTATATGTAGGAAGACAACAATGCTGTGGACGTGAAGGTCTTGAACTTGAAGGGGATTTTTCCTAAACCTAGTTAGTTACAGAAGGATTTGTAAGTATAAAGAAAACCATATGAGAAAAGGCAGAGACAGTAAAATAAAAGAGGCAAGAGTTCTCTAAAAAGTTCAGAAAGGCTAAGGTTAGAAATGAGAAAATATATGTTTATACTTATTTAACTACACAACTATATATGCAGAGATGAAATCTTAAACATATTCTTCCTCCTTATTGAAAGTTCTGCTTTCCTTGGGCCATAAAATATTAGACTGAAACACCCGAAATAGTATATGTCTTTAGTATATTATCTTCCAAGTCCATCTCGCTACTTTTCCATAAATATAGGTGTGACTGAGAACCCATCCTGCCCCCAGGCACAAGATGAAAACTCATGGTATTGTAAAGTATGCTTGACTCCTGTACGAACTTTGGACTTGTGGTGATTTATGTGCACTGGAAGGGAATGAGGTGCTCAGGAAATATTATATTTTGAAATTATAAAAATGTTATTCATATTTCTTTGCATTGACTTCTTTTGTAAGAATACAGAAAGAAAAAAAACAAAGATAAGAACCAACATCCTTGTGTATGATGAACAGCCTAAATATTAACAAGTTCCAAGAAGCATACGGCAGCAAACAGCTATCACAAGGAATTCAAGGCTATTTCCTTAGTAACCTGCCTTTTGTTTCTTCCTCCTCTCCTTTATCTTTTCTTATTTCTTTCTTCCCTCCTTCTATCTAGTTTTCATTTCTTTCTTATTTATAAAGTTAACTAAATTTGAAATGCCATAGATATATTGAAAACTACACATTCAAGAAACAAATTTTTTTATAACTCATTTCACAGTAAAATGTTTTATAAAATGGCAAGGTACACAATCATAGTTAATCATTAATGGTTATTTAAGCTGTATGCACTAATTGTCTAAAATGATGTAGTATCATCAAACAATAACAAGACAATAATTAATTAAAAATAAAAATGCTGGAGAGATTAGATTCCATCATCCATATCTCCAAAACCACCATGTTTCAATGAAAATCCTATGTGATATTTTATTTGACATGAGAGGACACTGAAGCCTAGTGAAATTAAAAAATTTGCCAAACTTCCCAAAGTCTTAGAAGAAAAAGTAAGATAAAGAATCAAGAAATCTGACTTACAGTGTACAACTTGAAACATAATAGTGGATTGCACAATTCTCAGACAGAACTGGATGGCAAAAGCATTCACAAGCTCTGTGTCTTAATTCCCAAACACACACAAAGCATGTGTAAATAAGTTCAGAGAATTATTAAAGCATCATAAAATAACATGAGTTCTAACCCAATCCATTTATTTCTACTCTGCTATTGTTTCTTATCTGAATTAGTTAATGAAGGATAGAACCAGCAAAGAACTACTGTGGGAGGCCAGGCGGTGGCAGCGCACATTTTTAATCCCAGCACTTGGGAGGCAGAGGCAGGTGGATCTCTGTGAATTCAAGGCCAGTCTTGGTCTACAAGAGTGAGTTCCAGGACAGCCAGAGGGGTTATACAGAGAAATCCTGTCTCAAAAAAAAAAAAAAAAAACCCAACAACAAAAAAACTACTCGTGTGTGTGTGCGTGCGAGTGTGTGCACGTGTGTGCACTTGTGTGTAAAACAAAAGAGTTAACTCAGTATGATGGTCATAATCAAATTTGACTGTAATCTAAAACTCATGTCTTTAGAGTATACAAGTTTGGCACAAGAAATTATAGGAATAACAGCTAACACTAACATAGTACTTACTATATGAAAACATGATTTGAAGAAATTTAAATAAGCTAAATTATTATTTTCAAAAAGAATATGTACAGTGAATCTAAGCAGCAAGGAAGTTTACAGAACAGACGGTTCATCATCTTCCTCCTTCCTAGATGCTACTACTCTACTCCTCACCTTTCAGAACCCCCTATGCATGTTGTGATTTTTTTCACATGTGCATGATTCCCACGAAGACATATAAGTGATAATAATAACAGCACAGGCGACCCTCAAAGATAATTCCATCTGAATGTTATAGAAACCCTAAATACTTTGCATTATTCAAATAAGTTGTTAGAGAATGGAAAAATATGAATAGGAGAGATAGTAGAGGAAAAAATGTGCTCAACATCTGTACAGATATCAAAACTATTCAAAACTTACTTATCTCTTAGAATGCTGACTCTGAGCATTAATAAATATTAAGCATATATACAAAGCTATACAAGAACACAATAAAATGTAACAGCAGATAACCTGACCTCAATAATAGGTAGAAACAAAGATCCAAATATTAATTAAAAATGAGAGATTACATATAAAACATTCAAAGTTCTTATCTTTCAAACATTATACATTTATGTCTTGCTAGGCTTAGTTATAGCACACACAGGACTGATCAAGTAAAACTATTAATCATCGTGTGTGATAAAAACATTTACAGGGACAGAAGGCAAATAAGAAGTTTGTGAGGAATAAAAAGGGAGACCATAATCATCAAGAGGAACACTTACACACAGGGAAAGGGAAGGAAAGCAGGGGGCACAGAGGAGGGGTTGGACAGCTGGCTAGCTTAGGGGAGGAGCCTAGTACTGGGAGAGAGAACAGGCTGTCAGAGCTGAAGGTCTTTCACCCACATTCCACTTTAACAAACTTAGAAGTTCTTCAACCCAAGACTGCCGCAAACGCGCTTACAGCTGGTGCAGCCCAAGAGCTGAAAGAAAACACAAAGATGCACTTCTCCAGACCACTGGTTTATACCTGAGCACAGAAGCTTTTTCTTTCACAGGTTCTAAGAAACATCACAGAGGTCAATAAATGTGTCAAAAATACACTTTTAAGGGTTCACATTTCCATTTTATACAAACTTTTCATATTATGAAATGTGATTTAATTTCATTTCCATTTCCACATTACTCTCACCTCTTAAATCATATCACAGAACATATAATAATCACCAGTCTATATTATTAAAATTATGAACATAAATGATAAATTATACCTTATGTGGAGCACGGCTAACATTATTCATGAAAGTTATATAGAGCGAAGAATATATTTTAGTGGAGTACAGACCTAAACAGAGAACTCTCAACAGAAGAGTCTAAAATGCCTGGAAGACACTTAAGGAAATGCTCAACATCCTTAGTCATCAGAGAAATGCAAATCAAAACAACTCTGAGATTCCATCTTACATCTGTAAGAATGGCCAAGATCACAAACACTGATGACAACTTATGCTGGAGAGGTTGTAGGGAAAAGGGAACACTTCTGCATTGCTGGTGGGAATGCAAGCTGGTACAACTCCTATGGATGTCAGTGTGGCGATTTCTCAGAAAATTAGGAAACAACCTTCCTCAAGACCCAGTGATACCACTTTTGGGTATATATCCAAAGGATGCTCAGTCGTGCCACAAGGACATGTGCTCAACTATGTTCATAGCAGCTTTGTTTGTCATAGCCAGAATCTGGAAACAACCTAAATGCCCCTCGACCGAAGAATGGATAAGGAAAACGTGGTACATTTACACAATGGAGTACTACACAGCAGAAAAAAAATGACAGCCTGAATTTTGCAGGAAAATGGATGGAACTAGAAAGCATTATTTTGAGTGAGGTAACCCAGACACAGAAAGACAATTATCACATGTACTCACTCATAGGTGGTTTTTAAACATAAAGCAAAGAAAACCAGCCTACAAACCACAACCCCAGAGAACTTAGACAACAATGATGACCCTAAGAGAGACTTACATAGATCTAATCTACATGGGAAGTAGAAAAGACAAGATCTGAGTAAATTGGGAGCATGGGGACCTTGGAAAAGGGTTGGGGGTGGGAGAAGCAGGGAGGGAGCAGAGAAAAATGTAGAGCTCAATAAAATCAATCAATAAAAAAAGAAAAAAGAATATATTTTAGAGCAGTGGTTCTCAACTTCCTATTGCTGTCCCTTTTAATCAGCTCCTCATGTTGTGTGGACCCCACCATAAAATCACTTCCATTGCTACTTCATAACTGCGATTTTGCTACTTTTATGAGTCAAAATGTGAATATCTGTATTTTCCAAAAGTCTTGGGTAACCCCTATTAAAAGGTCATTTGACCCCTAATGGGGTCATAACCTACAGGTTAAGAACCACTGTTTTAGATGAAAAGTCATCTTAACTAAGTTATTAAAATAGAAATTATTCATATCATAAATTAGTTCCATAATAAAAGGTCAAATGTTACAGTAATTAAAGACTGCTAATTTTATGTAATAATTATAATTTTGACATTATAAATAAATATGTGTAGTTATGTTTGGTTATTAATTACTCCAAACACAGGTCTGATCTTTGGAATTCAGTTATACTAAGCTATGGAGTTGAGTCTTTAGCAATTTTAATGCAAGTTTCAATATTAAAAGTCAGTCACCTTTTTATTTGTCTCAGCCAGATTTTATTCCATGTATATAAATAAATAAGGTAATCCCACATGTTTTCACCTGATTATTTATGCTTATGATTTTTGCCATTATTGAACTCACAATGCTCTATTCTATATTAGGAGTGTATTCTAAATAATGTTATTTTAAAATAATTTCTATATTGAAAAAAATTGACATTGTAGTTTTAAAATGAATAACGTACCAGCACCATTTTCTTCAGAATTTTGCAACATAATGTGAGCAACAAAAAAAAATCTTTTCAATTTTAATCTGAACATTTTAATAAAGTAGAGCTAGATTAGCATCAATAAGTTATTTCATCTTGTCTGTGTGTGTGTGTGTGTGTGTGTGTGTGTGTGTGTGTGTGTGTATGGTAGCCAAATGTTATGCCACTGAGCTGCAACATCAGCCTAGGGTCAACATGTTAGAGGCTAAATAACTATTTGGAAATAAATACAAGCAAGTATTTTTAATACTAAATAACTTAAGTTGGGACTAAGGCTTATACTGCCCCAACATAAAAAAGTATATTCACACACGTGTACATATTCGTACACTGAAGCCAATACGCAGAAAAGTCACTCAGACTTGCCTTTTTTCCCATTATTAGGTAAGCTTGATGTTTCTTCCCCATTGTCTTTAACATTGAAATCAGATAACAATAATTAGTAATTAAGATCATTAACAATACAAAGTAAGCACTCCAAAAAGAATAAAACATGCACTGGAAAAATAACTGCATGCATTTAACATGACAGCACACACTGCACACACAGAATAAAGCAGATGCAGTATAGGCTCCCTAGTCTAAAGCACAGGGAGCCAAAGCTACCATGAAAAAAAACATTTTGTATTATAGTTATGTGCTAGAGAGTTCTGTTTTGTTTTGCTATGATACCAGTGATGTAATTTACTAATTACCTGAGAATAAGCCACAGGTAAGAAACTGGTTTTAAAAATGTAATTCTTCTTTATGTTAAGGGACAAAACAAAAGAGATATTGATATTGCAGAAATCTTCAAGTTACTGCTATCATTAAAATTACAATAAAGGCAAGTTTATAAAGTTTGAAAGACTCAGAACTTGAGTACACTGATATGAGATCTAAAAGAACAGGAAAACAGAAACATTAGCTCTTCAAATAAATGAAAATAGAAATTATTCTATTGTCCCACAGTTCAGTAAAATTTAACTCTATATCAGCCAGGAAATGAAAGGCATTTGGAATTCAAGACTGAGCCTATTTGATATGCAGAATGGGATATAAGTATATATTTCTATAACCAAGCAACTAAGAAGATCGCCTTTGTTTCTATTATTAGACACATATTGATAATTTCTTCACTTGATAAATTAGAACATTACTGGCATAATGTCTTTTTGTTTTAAAAGCTACAAATTCGTTCAGAGAACGTGTTCATGAAAATATATCTTGGGTAAATGCACACAAGGGCACTGGATTCTTACAAGGATGAAAGAGGGAAAAGGCACAGCCTAACTTTAAGCTCACACATAAATTCACACAGTAAGAGAAGAGAAAAGATTCCTTAAAGACTTAGCAAACATAGGCTTAAAGTTATTCTGCCAATTTCATAGAAAGTTAAAGTCCAAGACATCAACTTAGAGAAGATCAGCATCCAGTTCTGAGTTTTAAATAAATATAGTGACAATTCAATAAAATTAGACAAATGTGTTTGTGAATATATTGAATATATAATTTTTTACTCTGACAGACTCTGACATCCATTATACTGTGATTACAAAACTGAAGACCCCCAAAGCCACGCAGCCTCCAGGGAGCAGGTGCCGTAGGGAGGAATGGCTGCTAGACAGGGCACAGCAGTACCTGGCTTGGACAGAGAAGGGAAGTCCAGAGGAAAGGGTCTCTTCTAGGAGTGGAACTGGGAAGTAACCACAGTCTGGGAAATGTTAAAGGAATTCAGGGTTTCAGTTCCAAATGTCCTTAAAATTTGCCTCTCCTACATTTGAAACCCTTAGCTAAGAAAATAGAATTTCCCTTCTTCAGGGAGGCATAAGGGAAACAGCTCTCTAGGAGCGAGGTGACCCCAATGATTTATTAAGAGGTAAAGAAGCAACCAGAATGTAAAGCAGAAGCTGAAGTAAATAATGTATATATTTAGGCCAAAGATATTGTTCATGATTCTAGTATATTTGGATCTTTAAAGAGACTATTCAAACAATTGGCCAAATTACTCTGAAGTTGACGAGATAGTCCTATAATATTTCTTATGAAATTATGAAATTTGACATTAACTTATTTAGAAGACACACAGACAGACCTGCCTTGACCTCTTCTCCCTCCTTTTCTACCCCCTCTTCTTCCACATGCCCAATTTCTTCGTTAACTTCTGTATTTGCCAAAATGAAAGAAAAAGACAAGAGCAGGGGTATGGTTGTTAGTTTAAAATATTAACGAACAAATCATTTTTTCATGAAAAGTGGGTATTTATAACAAGAAAAGTACATGATATATTGCATTCAGACATGCCTTTGAAAGCAAGTCTGTCTACTGATAATGAAACATCACAGTCACAGTGGTCCTGATTTGGGAAACAAACTGTTATCACCTAGAAGATTTGCAATATGTGGGTGGCTAAGGAAGGAAGGCACAATTCTTTACCTCTAAAGTAGGCATATTATTAGGAAAATATTACATATATTTGCTTCTAGGAAGATAACCATAACATTATAAACTCCTTTTCTTTTTTCTTTTTTTAATTTGGTTTTTCTCTCTCTATTCCCCTGGCTTTCCTGAAACCCACTCTGTAGACCAGACTGGCCTTGAACTCACAGGGATCCACCTGCCTCTGCATCCCAAGTGCTGGAATTAAATGTGTGGGTCACCACCACTACCTGACCTGTATAAACTACAATTTTTATAAAATGACAACAGAGCCAAGTAAGGATTTGAGAAGATAATAACCATAATGCTTTACACTGTGGAACACATCGCACTTTCTATAGTGTTCTCATTTTACACATCTTTGGTAAAGAGTTTGAAAAAACATCAACCTCAATACCAAAATATATAATATTTTTGATGAATTTAGTTACTAGACAACAACAAACTTAAACCGTAGTTAGATTAGAGGTTTTTTTTTTAGTTGCTAAAGGTAGAACAAATACTTCAATATGTTTAAACTAGAAATGTCATTAATGACAAGATCTAACAAGCATTTAAAAGAAGGTCAAAACCTTGGGCTATCAATTGATAGTCTGTTTCAGACGACTGCACCCTCACGGGTCTCTGAAGCCTCAACATTGACATGTCTGAAGATGCTGCTGAACACCAGCCAGTACCATTAAGTAATGCAAATTATGAAATAAAAAGCAGAAAATCATAATTAGAGATATTAATGGAAATTGCTGATGATATTTTAGTGGTTTTAAGGTATTCTACCTGAAAAACCAAACCAGTAAAGACAACATCCATACAAGTCTTTGAATCGTTCAGCCTTCATTTCCCTTCACCAGTAAGGTTGGTTTTCTTCCATACACAGCAGTGCACCCAATGAAGCTATCCAGACTTGAACAGACTTTCGCTATAAACGGATTCTAAAACGGAAGATTTAACACTTTTGAGGGGACAAAAATTGCACACTATTGAACTTTTCTAATGAAAAACAGTTTAAAAGCACAAGCTTTTAGTCTTATGGAAATATCCAAGTGTTACAGCAACGCCACAATGTCTTTCTATTGGACGGACCGCGAGAGTGTCAGCCACAACCTCACTGCGCTGTTAAGGATCACGGCAGGCGAGAAGCAGAAGCAACCACAGACGCTGATAGCCATTCAGTCGCAACCAACAAGAGCATGACTTACATCAGAAAGACAAAGATAGATTTGCTGCTTGGTGCAATCCATGTATAAACTGGTTGTAAATGTGTCACATGTGGACATAAAGATGCCCGTAAACACATACTTCAAGTTCCCAGCGGCAATCCATATACTATTTGAGGTACCATCTCACTTTCTAAGACAGTCTTTCATTTTCAACTCAATAAATATTTGTTCCAGTCGAGCATCATTCTATGTGCTGGAGACTCAGCAGTAAAAAACACAGCCAGTGGTTTCAAAATTCTAAAACTATCAGATTTTATTGTATTAGCAAATGTATGGCAGCCCACACACTACGACTCAGTATTTCTTCTTGAGATATGATGCAGGGTTTGGTAATAAACGCATAAAAGCTCATATTCATCCTTAATACACTCTAAGCATACTTGCTACAACATGTAACAGAAAATACAAGCCACAACCACTACCTAACTCAGCAGCTTCTTTTATAGGAAGTCAAAGTTAATAATAAAAAGATCATCAGAAATACAAAATGAAAGATAAAATGATAACTATAGCAAGACTATGTCTGTGCCCTCAGTGGCATAAACACAGACTGCAATTGATATCCCTGGTTGTAATCTCATTCAAAATCCAGAATTTTGTTCCAAAGGTAAATTAAATGTTTTATAAGAACAAATATTATCTAGTTATTTAAAAGAAATTAAACTCTTTGCACTCCTGCATGAATCAAAATTTAATTCCAGGGTATTTTTTCACAGAAATAAAATCTTAGTACTTTATTAGAAACTAGAACTGAAATAATTTAATTGTATAAAAACTATATAAGTGAAGAGACATCAATTGCAGTTGGGTTTATTTTTGTTTGCACACCCCCCCCATAGGTTTTTAGCACAAAACAAATCCTTCTTTATGTACAGACCTTCATAAGGGTCTATCTCCTTGACTCCATTGTCTAGGGAAACAAAATAAAATGAAAACAAAAGGGGGGTGGGGAACCAAAGCATAGGTGTTAAAAACAACAGAAAATTTCAAAGTCATAGACTATATCGTCTATTAAAGAAAACTTAAATGGTGATTTGAGTATATATAGCTTTGAAAAAGTTACTAAAAAGAGGGACTGTGATATAAAAGATGTGAAAATTATTCTGTTCCTTTATCCATGCTTCTAGAGAGAATTGAATCAAGATTTATAGCTGCCTGAGAAGTGCTCAAGTGTGTCAGCTTGGCACTAGCACATTTACAACTGAAAACACCAGGAGAACACGCACCTTTGAGTATGCGTTCTGGTTACCTGAGGCTTACACTCTGCTTCTGAGAAGGATCACCATTGTTTCGCAACAGCTAACCAGTCCTTTGCAGTGTGTGAAATTGATTTAGCTAGTTACTAATAAACTTTGCATAATCCCCCACAACTACATAATCCGAGATGTAGCAAAGACATCAATATCCAGCTGCTTCCATAAGACTGCTGCTAACTTTTAAATATACTTTCGAAATTGAGATGTAAAACAAGATTGTTTTTTTATCTCCAAGTAAAACTTTTACATGCAATGTATATTATATTCACAAATATAACTACTGTCAAATGAAGTCACACATCTAGCTCAATACAGGAAGATACTAGCACAATGGCAATAGGAACCTCGCTTCACCCCCAGCTCCCATGCGTACTTCCTAATGGCATAATTAGAAAACTAAGAACTTACTTCTCTCCAGCGTTCCCTTGGGCGGGAGCTGTGGCAGCTGCCGGCCCCTCCGTCCTGTTACAGGAGTGCTGGATGGACTTGTCTGGACAGACCCGGTCCGAGGGTGAGACCTACAAAATGCAGCATCAATATGTTTTCAGCAAGCGCTAAGTAAATTCAGTGTGTTAGCTGGTTTATGTAATAGCTGTATTAGTGGGTTTTTAAACGTGGATTGCTGCTGTTTAGAAGGAGAACAGGACACAATATGGACATTTGAACAGCTACTTAAACACCAAAAATGTTTATGTTTTGGTGTAATATGCATACATACACACATACATGCACACAGAGGTTGTAGCAAAACCCATGAAATTAGTGATAAAGACTCCTAATCTATTTATTTGAAAGCAAGTAGAAAATTCTACAAGTTAAAAAATAATCATATTTTTTACTTAAGTTTATACTAAATATTTGTTTTTATTAGAAAACATCTCTCAAACCTACCAAAAAAAATCCTGAGCAACTCAGCTAAAGAAAATTCTGATATCTAATATTAATGCTCATAGAAACTAATTATATCTAATATTATTTACTGTCATGATGATTATTAGAAAGGTCATGCCTAATGAGCACAGTCATTTCTCATTCTGTGGAAGAACATGATAGTTATGACAGGATTTACCCAGGACTCCTGATTAATGAGAAACCACAAAACAAATGCAATTCGGACAGTTGAGAAACAAACCACAATGGTGATGACACTATCATATCCGCCGGATATAAATAGTGTGTGTGCACTGACAAGGTTAGTATCGACTTAGACTGGTGACCAGCCAGAAATGACAGAGACCATTTAGCTGTCGGGAAAATAAAATGGCGTGTTGGCAGAGCAGCAGGGAAGTCAGTCTGATCGATTTGTCTTTCACCTCGATAAGGCAGGTGAAGGAGGGGCAGATCTTCCAGTCATTAATGAAGGCATCGACCTCATGAGGTTTGAATCAGGACGTTCAGAGGATCTGGAGCGGGCGGTGGTCCGCTCTAGGAGAGGCCGCTGTTCTGTTGCTCTGGATCTGTGATATGGCTGTCTATCTGCTGCTTCACAATCCCTGAAATGTTAGTCAAAAAGCAGCTCAGTTGATCTTTAATGCCCTTCTGCTATTTGGTCATGATGCATCAAACTGATTTTGAAAAAAAAAAAAAGAATTGCTTAAAATTAATGTGTATGCAAAAAAGAACTTTTCCCAACACATCCTGAAAATTCAGACTAAGCTTAAAAAGTTCTACAGAACCTGAGTCTGATTTTACTAGCAATTACCAGCAACTGAATTATAACTGAGCTACTCAGTTATAACCATTGCAACCCCAGCTACCTGCTTTCCAAAATGAAGAGAACATGTGAAGTGAGTGGGGCACCCTAGGTTAAAGACTCAACAATGATCTCTCGCACTCTCCAGAAGAAGAAGTTATGCAGGATGTTTATCGGCGAACGGAGCGAGATACAAAAGCATTAGTAACACTGTCACAGCACGCCGACAGCTTGATTTTAGCAGAAGCATGAAAACGAGGTCACGGGCAAACACTGTGCAGAGAACTGGTGACTCCCCATCCATCTCAGGCGCTTCCGTTAGACCAAACAGCGCAGAAAGTGATTGGATAAAACTGGAATTCTAACATAAAAATAAAAAACAGACCTCTCCAACCACTAAAACTCAATTTTTGTTGAAGCAAGAATACTTACACCTATATGGCCAAGAATGATTGACACATCTCCTGGCATCTACCATAATGTTTACACACCATAATGAGATCCATAATGAGATCAATAAGTGGTTCCATGACTTGGAAGACAAATCTAAAAACATTAACTTTTGCTCTAGAACTCAAAAGAACATATGTACCCAAATCTATTTCAAACAGCCACCTCTTGAGCCAATTACAATCACAGTAAAAGAAGCATCTATAGACGACAGGGAGAGCAAGCAATAATGTCACGAGTGGTCCCACTTTACCTAGAAATACGCTCTGATTTTTGAAAATGAAAAAATGGGCAATTGGAGAAAAATAAGAAGAGGACACACTATCCTCAGTATCATGCATTAAATGCCATACAGTTGTGGGAAACAAATACTATTAGAAAAATACTACCAGGTTCATCCTATATTATTTTATATCTTCAATAATACTTTAATAAATAAAGTCAGAGAATAAAACAGAAGTAAAATCATTTTAAAAACTTTTATTATTGAATCAAACTGTGACTTTTGTGTCAAGTTCAATATGTTTACATAAGTACATCCAAAATACCGGAAGGGCTGGAGAGCATGCTTAGCTTAGAGGACAGTGTCAAGATCAAAAATGTCATAATATCCAAGATCAAATAAGTTCATGCATATTTGATTACAATTAAAAAGATGAATTAAATGGAATTAGAATATAAATGTCATAATTCTATTCTTCTGAAATTCTATTTTAGAGGAAACACTCTTTTTGGAAATAAATGTGGTCAATAACTTGCGACCCATGTCTTAGTGCAAGGCCTCTGGTGTGCCCCCATTGTAGCAGATGAGGTAAAACAAGAGGTTCACAACTAGTTTTCGCTGTATTTCTCACATCCCTAAAAACCTGCACTTTGAAGAATAGCAAACTTTATATTTGTTTCAAAGACTAATTGTGATCTTAGGGTAATAATAAACTTTTCTCCCACAGGGCATTAGGTGGCAAAACTTAGTCAAGTATCTGTAGTGATCGCAGCAGGAGACTGTCGCCCGCTCACTGCTGGAAAGCTCAGCGCTTCACACATAACCAAGCATTTTCTTTGTGTGTGTGTGTGTGTGTGTGTGTGTGTGTGTGTGTGTGTGTGCGCGCGTGTCAAAGGGGACCGTTTATAGAACAAACATCCTCACCTTAGGAAAAAATACCCCATAAAGATTTTTCTTTCCTTAGTAACAATGTTTTTAAAATTATAAGGAATTTTCATCTTTTTGTAGACATCTTTATTACCACAAATAATAGAAATATAATCAAAACATACTGAGTGAACATAGGCTAATAGGTGAAAGATGAAAAATACCACAGCAGGATGCAGAATTTTCCTAATAAATGCTGTCACAGTAATCGAAGCTGTCAAACTTTAAATTTCGCAGCATACAAGGTCAAGCTACACTTTCTGTGCCCACCACCAGCAAAGGATAGAGCAGTCAGCTACGTCTTGGGGTTAAATGTCACAGCAGCACTGAGAGAAGGCCACAGTCCCACAGGGGTCACCCCAGTCGGACGAAAGAAAGCCCTGTGTCTTTGGCTACATTGGAGTAAGCATTCCTTTATGACAAGAATGCATGCACAACCTCAATAGCAACAACTGAAAGTAGGGAACAATAATAAGTGTTTGTAAGACTTAACATGCTTCCGTGTTTAATTGGAGTTCTCAAGCTGTGGACTGTACTCCAATAGAAGCATTTTTCCTATTAATCCTAATTTATTTACTGCATTTTATTATAGACATAAAAACATTGTTTTAAGAAGGGTAGCCACTGTTTTATCAAAAAGTACACCACATCAACAAGAAAACTTCATTTGTCAATTTAAATCTTTAGAGAAATAATTCCACTGTACTTTAAAAAGCGATTTAATAATCCATTCCAGTGCCATTTTTGAGTAGTTTAAATTTTTAATCAATGTTTAAAATAGTTCATAGTTTTGATTTGTAACTTTCTGGATTGATCCAATCCTCTGCTTCACTCTGCAGAGGGCTGTGCTGGAAACTGACTGCATTTGAAGAGGAAACTGCCTAGCGACCCCTCAGTTCCATGACACTGAGTTTCAGGACCGTAAGAGGAGCCACCAAGGCAGTCAGCTAGCACATGTGGACTGAGACACAAATTAGAGATAGCCCAGGACAAGAAAGCAAGAATTTACACATGCGAGTAACACTATCCAGGCTGAGCAGGTGGTGTTTATATATTTAGGAATATGTATGCATATATATGTATGCATAATAGAAAAAGCAAGAGGGTGCATGGGAATAATTGAAGAAAGGAAAGGGGATGGCGAATTGATACAATTATGTTCTAATTTCAAAAATTTATAAGAGGAAGCAAACAATTCAGATAATCTAAAAATGAAAGAGCATTACGTTTTAGTATTCCTTCAAGAATTTTTAAGGGGAAAATTCAGGACATTTAGTGAAACTAAATTTAGTGTTGAAACATTTTATCTGTACAAGTGGTTCTTCTTAAAATATTTTTTAAATTTCTAAGTATCTGATACAATTTCTTACTCATTCAATCACTTTTGCTACCATGGGCCATTTTTTCAATTATAATTCATGAAATTTATGAACGCTTCCAGGGCAGAGCCAACCTGCAGGATTCCTTCCTATAGCTTACTTTCGTACATGTGCCCACTCATGCCAGGACGCAACTTCAAACCAAAGTAAGTTGGATATAGAGCAAAATAAGAAACTCAAAACAGGGCTGGAGAGATGGCTCAGCAGTTAAGAACACTGGCTGCTCTTCCAGAGGGCCTAAGTTCAACTCCCAGCACACACACGGCAGCTCACAGCTTTAACTCCAGTTCCAGAGCATTTGAAACCCTCACACACAATAGATAGAGGCAAAACAGCAATGCACATCAAATAAACAAACAAATCTAAAAAAAGAATCCAAAACAACCAGCATGATAAAATGTTTCAAGGCAATATTCAGAAATTAATGAAAGCCAGCTGCTTTTTAACTTTTGACTGACAATCTGTTATATATTAAAGCAGATAAAGAAATTTCATATTTATATTATAAAATATTCATGAAGACACTTAGATTTTCTTCAAAATAAAGCTGTGGAACATAAGGTTATTTAGTTATTATTCATTCATTTCCCTCACAAAGTTGAATTCATTTATTTATCTCTGTATTTTTTTAAAATTTCCTCTTTTTGAGACAAGCTCTCCTACAGCATAGGTTGATCTTGAATTTGCTATGTGAATAAGTATATCCTTGATCCCCTGATCCTCTTGCTTTATCTTCTGAGTGCTGGGATAATAGGTGTGTGCCATAACCCCAGCTTAATTTATTTACTTTTGCAGCAGGGTGTCCCTGCTGTAGGACAGACTGGTCACAAACTTGCCATTTTCCTATCCCCACCTCCTGAATGCTAGAATTACATGTGTGCGCTGTCATGTCTGGCGCTGAAATTAATTTAAAAAGAAAAGATGCGAACTGTATATAGTGGTACACTACTTTAATGCTTTTTAAAAAATGATTTATTTATTTGCTTTTCTTTTGAGGACTCTGCGTGTATGACTTTAAGCCAGCAGAGGGCATCAGATTCTGCTATAGATGGTTGAGCCCCCACGTGGCTGCTCGGAATTGAACTCAGGACCTCTGGAAGAGCAGCAGTCCTCTTAACCGCTGGGCCATCTCTCCAGTCCCCCAGTCTCTTTTATTTTAAAATTTAGAAAGTTGAAGGAAAAAGAGTCATAAGGGTCAATTCTAGTCTGGGACATATATGGAAACAATATCTCAAGAAAATAAATGAGTGAAAAAATGAGTATATCTGTGTAGAAAGAATCCCAGTCTCCAGGTAGACAACCCTTACCTGTTTGCATATGTGTAGATAATAAGATGATAATAGCAGAAGGTGGAACATTTTTTGCTAAAAATGTCTTGACTACCTAGAAAATGTTCTGGATGGTAATTGCATTGCCAAAGTAATAAAAACCATAGGTCATTACCAGAAACCTTAAAAAAGACTAAAGGGGTACTTAATGAAACATGTACATATATTTGTATTAATGTAACAACTAATATTATATGACTCAAATTTGAAGATACAATTTTCACATCCTTCATGATAGATATGTCAAATACATTTCATCTTTTCTAGAAATTATATTGTTTCCACTTAAGAGTATTACAAGACAGAATGGGGTGCAGCTCAATGGTAGATCACTTGAAGGAATGTTGGGAGGTGTTGTGTTCCAACCCCAGCACCATGAAAGAGGAATATAAGGAGAAGGAAAGGGAGGCAAGAGAAACAGTCACCCTGAAAGTGATAAATAAGCACCATACACTCATAAGACCAATTTTATAATTTAACAGAAGACAGATTTAATCTGCCTTGGCATGGTAGTATTTCTGTATAGAGTAGTTTTGCTGAATTAAAAAAATGTATTATTTAAAAGCAATTGAACTTACTCAAAAGTAACCGTATATACAGACTCATCTAAGCTGGCAACACTATAATGACGTACAAATATAGATATTGCTGAGAGGAAGTGAGACATTGCTCATGTAGAACATGATCACTACTCGCCAAAAGCTTCATCGTCAACCGAGTAGGATCATTATGCCTGCAGAACTGTTTCAAATAGTCATTATTTGAAATCACAGGAACAAAAGATCAAAAAAATCCTAATTTTCTCAAAATATTGGGGAAAAATACAATTCTGAATACTGAAGGTAATTTGTGTCAGGAAGTATGGACACACTATGATGCACTTACTGATTATAAAAATTTCCACTAAGATGTTAGTTGGACCTTAGTTTTCCAGATCTTCGAAGACTCCACAAAATAGCATTTAAAGGTATGTCTCTAAAGAATAGAGTGTGGGCTGCTAATTATCATGAGACAATGTGATAAAATATGATCCAATGTCTTGCTACCATAGTCAACAATTTCTCCAATCAAGCAAGAAAACTCAAGGTGCTTTCCTTGGAATGGGTGTAACACAGGGCTGGAGAGGTGGCTTGGTGATTGAGCAATGGCTGTTCTCCAGAGGCAAGCACAGAGGTCCTAAATAATCAAGGAGCTATTGTCGCATATTCATTTTGTGCTATGACTTAATGACAATACTCCAAAACATAATGTTATATTAGTTCAATGATTTTCTTCTCTATTTTTTTAAAATGTCACTGAAACCCTAACTTACAGTGACATGAATCTAATTAATGCCTGATGATTTTTTAAGATAAAATGGAGTTGTTGTCTCCTAAATGGAACAATTACGTAAAAATCCACCACCAGTTCCCAATCAATGTTAATAATTTCTTTGTATATGCATGACCACAGCAGAAATAAATATCAGGAAAATAAGTAGGAAACATAAGTAACTTTTAAAAATATGAGCAGGATATTTAATTAAGAGAGGACATATTTTAACCAATAATGGTCAAATAATAGTCACCATTATTAGACAAGAAGGAAAAGAAATGAGACTCCTATAATTAGTTATTATTTCTTTCTTGAAGTAGCAAGTGTACCAAATATTGTTTATATTTCTATTACTCTACCCCAAAGAAACAAAACAGGTTTTTCAAGTCAAGTCTCATAAGTGAAAGCCTAGATTTTTCTGATTGATCAGGGACTGGGAACACCACATGGAGTATCAAATTTGGATGCCTTTACTCCATGTTTAGTTCTATCTTGTGGATAATGCTCAAAAATATTAAAAATTGTTTTTTATTTCCTACATTTGGAAATTCTAGATATAATAGTCATATGATGGCCCACTTAAATATATAAATACATATTTATAGAAGAATTATCAGATGGGAGTACAAGCTATCTCAAAAACTAAGCTAAATACCTGGCTTCTTAGAGACGAGAGTTGTTCTCTTCACACGCTTCAATGTAAACACAATTTTCCCTTAAAGAAATCAGCTAAGCTAACGAAAAGCTGGGCATTTAGTTCAAAAGCCATTCACTGTGCAAGAGAAGGAATAAATAAAGCTTGAAGTTCGTTAAATAAGAAAGTATCTTAAGGGCAGTTACAACATTCCTGAGAATTAGTTCCTTGAGGATGAGGAAGAACAGGTGAGACTGGAACCACACTAAAGCAGGCAGGAGGGCAAGGTCTGCTAAAGCAGGCAGGAGGGCAGGGTCTGCTACTGAAATGAAGGAACACAGGAGGTCATTCTAACCCGGGGAGAGATGAAGACGAGGTATGGGCATGTAGAGTTGTAGGAAAGCAGCATTTAAACTGAGATTACAAAGACAGAACAAACTTCAGTAACAATCTGCATGTGTATCCCCAAAGCAGAATGGTGCAGGAAGCTCAGTCTGTGAAATAGTTAGGGAATTAAGTGCCTGGTGAATAAATATTTCGGGAGAATGCTGACATGATACAGACTGGTGGCAGGAATTAAGAGGTAGAGAAAAATGAAATCCAGGTACTAAAAGTCACCAATGGGAAAAAAAGGTAGCAAAACTAAGAGGTCAGCACAGTCAGCCATATGAAGCATGATGGAATGGCTTGCTCAGTTTTATCACATAAAGAGAAACAGTAGTTAAAAATAATACGCATGGCTTTGCTTCTAGCCCAATTTCGTTCCTTTGTGGCTCCCACTTGTGGTGATGTTTTGTTTGTGATCTAACAAAGAAAGCTTGCCTGAAGATCACAGTGCAGAGTTAAGCCACTAGAGGTCAGGGAGTGGTGGCACACACCTTTGACCCCAGGACTTGGGAGACAGAGGCAGACAGATTTCTCTTAGAATGTGTCTAGAAGAGAAACAGAGCTCACACAAAGCATTTGGGCACATCTTTAACCGCAGCACCAGGGAGGTGGAGACAGGCGGAGACGGCTGTGTGGAGAGAGGAGTATAAGGCGGAAGGGACAGGAACTCAGTGCAGTCTGAGGACAGGATGGCTCCTTTGGTCTGAGCATTGGCAGAGGTGAGAACTCTAGCAGCTGCCGCTCTGCTTCTCTGATCCTTCAGCTTTCACCCCTGAGAGCTGGCTCTGAGTTTTGATGATTAAGACCAATAGAATTTGTGCTAACCCCACTAATGCACAGAGCCACTCTTTAGCTGGGAAGCACACAGCACACTGCACTGGGACACAGACAGGCAGGCTTTACTCTCCCTGTACTCCACTCCATCTCTGCAGTCTGCCAGCAGAAGCCCCTCCTCAGGCCATTCCATCCCCTAGGGAGTTGGCCTCATGGTGTGAACCCAGGGTTCACCTTGTTCTTTCTTCTAGCCCACCTGAATTGTTTTCTGACTCCCGCTTACCCACAGAACCAGGGACTCTCTGTAACAAGGACCTGATAGCCACCACATTTGGCTGGGACATAATATGACCTTAACCGTAGACCCCAATGCCACCCCACTTGACTAGAACCCAGTAGGTAACAGCAACCAAAGAACAGAATACCTGCGCAACAAAGACAAATATCAGATATCTACAGAATATCAGATAGCTACAGAATACCTGGCAACAAAGACAAATATCAGATATCTACACCAAGAAACACTTCAAATCCCATAACTGCAGATCCCTGGATCGAAGCACAAACTCACAGACACGAACAAACTGGACTCCTCCAGAAGCCAGCAGCCCTGTACAGCATGTAGTAGGACAGCAGTTCAGCTGAAGCACAAGACAAGAGCTTCAAAGCGGCAGTTGTGAAAATGCGCACGGACTTCAAAAGGAGATGAATAAATGCATCAGTGGAAATACAAAGCAGTTTCATGAAACGATGCAAACAATTTAAGACACGAAAACATTTAATAAATAAAACACAAAATGAAGCTAAAGTGAAAATGAAAAATTCAAGTGGTCAAATAAAAACCTCAGAGATAAGCCTTACCAAAGATTAAAGACATAGAAAGGAGAATTTCAGGTCTTGAAGACAAGGTAGAAAATAGGGATATCCCAGTTAGAAATGTTAAATATTAAATAAAAAATTCCAAGCACAAACTATTCAGGAAATCTGGGATACCATGAAAAATCCCAAACTGAGAATAACAGGTATACAGAAGAGGGAAGAAATCCATATCAAAGACAGAAAAAATATTTTTTTTTACAAAATCATATAAGAAAAATTTCCCCGATATAAAGGAAAGCCTATCAAGGTATAATAGGCATTCAAAACACCAAATAAACAGGACCAGAAAAGAAAAGCCCCATGATACAAAATAACCAAAACACTAACTGTTCAGAGCAAAGAAAGAATATTAAAAGTTTGAAGGAAAAAAGACAATGTTACACACAAAAGAAAAGCCCATTAGAATAGCACCTGCCTTTTCAAAGGAGACACTGAAAGCCCAAAGGCCCACATAGATGCTCCACAAGCTCAGGAATATCACAGGTGCAAGTCTAGGCTACTGTATCCAGCAAAACTATCCCAATCAAGAGAGAAAGAAAAATACCTCCAGCAATCAAGAGAGAAAGAAAAATATCTCCCAGTAAAAGCAAGTCCTGCCCACTAATCAAGCACTGGAGAAGTCACTAGAAGGAAGACTCCAGCCTGAAGAGAAAGCTAACTGCACCCAAGATGATTCAAAAAATAAATAATCAAGTAAATAATTCCAAAGCATTAAATCAAAAAAGAGGCGGGGAAGGGCAAAATAACAAAACAGTCAAAACAGCAAAATAACAGCAATAAATAAGTATTTTTCATTAATAACTCTCAATATTAATGGTCTCATTTCCCAAATAAAAAGATACAAACAAAGAAATTAGATTAGAAAACAGGATTAATCATTCTGCTGTATGCAAGAAACACACATAAGGTGAGATCTGTCCTTAAGAAAAATAGTGTTTAGAGAAACAGGATGGAAAGAGATATTTCAAGCAAATGGAACTAAGAAGCATGCAGATACAGTTATTTTAATAAAAGACTAAACTGAAATTAATCAGAAGAGATAAGGGTAAACATTACATGCTCATTTTAAAAATGCATCAAAAAGATAATATGCTTCTAAACATTTATGCCCTAAACACATGGGCACAAGAGTTCGTGAAGCTTGACACAGACGCCACTACAGCTGAACTCCATCCTGACACTGACTAGGTGACAGTGGGCAACCTCAGCACTCCACTGTCACCAACAGACAGCTATCCAGACAAAAACGAAGCAAAAAAAAAAAAAGATGGAATTGTAAACAACATTAATCACAAGGGACCTCACAGAGGATGTAAGCTTCTTGTGACCTCAGTTACTTGATGCACATTCTTCCTTTTGCCCCTCTCCTCGCTGCATCCTTCTAACAATGTATAATATAACCCGCCCCTCTTGCCCATAAACACCCATCTCTCCTATAAGAGGGACTTCAGGAGGCCAGCAGGGGCTGCTCTCTCAAATCCCAACTTAGGAAAGGTAGTTGACTGGTTAGTTCTGGGTGTGCCCAAAATACAGCTTGCTTTAATTGGACAACCATGGCCTTGATCTTTTCCCCTCCCAAGTACCAGGTTTAACATTTGGAGTTCCCCAGTGAGATGCACCATCCTCTATACCCTTCACTCGAGGTCCTTTGAGGGGCTGAGCCACCCCGGGGGCATGCACTTTGGGATATTAATCCAAGGCTCCAGGGGAGGCCCACATCCCAGGACAGATGGAGTTAACACAGAATTCTGCCAGTCTTTCAAAGAAGAACTAACATCATAGTCCTCAAATTACTCTCAAAAATGAACTGAAGGAACTGACTGATTCTTTTTATGAAGCCACTATTACCCTGATAAAAAGTGGCACAAAGACTACCAAAAAGAAAATAATAGACCAACATCTTTAAGAACATAGATTCAAAACTGCTCAATAAAATACATGGAAACCAAATTCAAGAACACATTACAAAGATCATCCACCATGACCAACATAGCTTCATCTCAGAGATGCATGGATGGTTCAGCACACAGACAGACAGACAAAGCTACCACATATACTAAAAGATGAAAGCCACGTACTATCATCTCATTACCTTTTCCATAGCGTCAGCAGCAACAACAAAAATGTCATGGGTTTATTGTAACCAAGAAAATGAAAGACTTGCATAATAAAAACCTTAAGACATTGAATAAAGAAGCTGAAGAAGACCCCAGATGTAAAGATCGCCCGTGTTCCTGGATCAGTAGGAACAATATTGTGAAAATGGCCATCCTACCAAAACAAAACTGCAGATCCAATGCAATCCCCAACTTCATTGTAAAAACCAAACACAGAGGATAACTAAAACAATCCTGAATAATGAAAGAACTGCTGAAGACAACACATTCCAGATTTCACACTGTATGATAGAGTATAGCAGTAAAAACAGCAGGGCAATAGGGCTGATCAAAGGATTGAATTAAAGACCCAGACAGAAGCTCACACACATATAGACCCCGTGATTTTTGACAAAGAAGTCAATGAATGATACATGCTGGAGTAAAAACGCCATCTTCAGCAAATGGTGCTCATCAAACTGGATAGCTATGTATAGAAGAAAGAAAATAGAGCCAGATTTATCACCCTGAATAAAACTCAACTTCAAATGGATCAAGGACCTCAACTTAGTAGAGCTGCTACCCTGAATCTGGCAGAAAATAAAGTGGAGAATAGTCTTGAACTTGCTGACACAGGAAGGGCCTTTCTGAACAAGTACCCAGAAGCACAGGTGTAAAAACCAAAATTAACGATTGGGACCTCATGAAGCTAAAAAGTTTCTGTACAGTGAAGGACACAATCAGCGGAGCGAAGGACAGCACACAGAATGGGAACAGCCTCTAACAACAATAGATCTGATAGAGGGTTATTATCTAGAATACAGAAAAGAAACCTAAACAAAAATGAACAAACAAAACACTGAACACCAGGAAAAGAATTACCCAGATTTAAGAATGGGGATTAAACCAAACAGAAGATGGTTTTGTGTCAGAAGATGGAGCACAAATGGCTAAGAAACACTTTCTAAATGTTCAACATCCTCAGCAACCAGGGGAATGCAAATCAAAACCACTCTGAGATTTTGTATTATGCAGGTCAGAATGGCCAAGAATAATAAGCCAAATGGCAGGGGATGCTGGCAAGGACTCAGGGAAAGAGGAGCAGTTATTCATTGCTGGTAGAAGTACAAACCAGTGTGAGGGATTTTCAGAAAGCTGAAAACTGATCTACCACACGATCCAGCTATACCACTCTTGGGCTCTATATCTTCCCACAGAGACTAGCTCATGCATGTTTCTTTCGGCTCTTTTTACAATAGTCAGAAATTAGAAAAAGCCTAGATGTGAATAGGACCAAGCGCGGAGATGGACTCTCTCAAGGAAGTGTACACAGAATGCAGTGATACAATGAAATGAAGGGCAACCGAGAACAAGAGGATTAAATGTGGAGGGTGAGTGAGCAGGCGAAGGGGGAGTGTGAGGAGGGACAACGAACATTCAAAGCCTTCTCAAAAGCCATTTGGAAAACTGCGACTGTAGATGTTTCCTAAAACATATACATTGTGAAAGGAATTTAAACGTAGTTATCACATATTGGGGTCGGGGGACGGGCAGCATTTCCCAATAGATATCATACGCCATCAAGTAACATTTCCAGCACTGTGAATGGGTTACATCTTGAGTCACTGGCCAAAGGAGTCCCAGAGACTCTGCAAGCAGCATAGGCTACCGACAAGCCTACTGGTTACTCTCCACAACCTGACCCTAATGAGACCCTAATGGTAAATACTCCACTTACTTATCAAACACTGAGACACTGAACTGGTGCCCAACTAGAAATTCATCCCTACTAACTGGTATTCACGGTTCTAGAAGGTAACTGTGTGCTACCAGAAGTAAAAAGTAATCATTAATTTCACTCGGCTACAAATCCCGAGATTCATACTTCTTGATTGGATTTAAGGTCCACTCCATGAGATGAAACTTGCTAATAGATCAAGAACCTGAGATTAGATAGGTCATGGGCCCCAGGGGAAATCCTGCTATTATTACTCTGCTAAGCAACATAGCAATGAAATGATTTCTAATGACATAGTACTATACTGATAGATCAGTGCACTGTCCAGCCTTTATGAGAAAAGCTTCTTCTTGTGGTAGACAATAATCAATAACCACAGAGACCCACAACTGGGCAATGTGCACAGAATAAGAGACTTTAGAGCACTAATCTCTAAATGGTGTGCATTTATCACACCTCTGCCCTCAAGGCTGGGGATCTATTTGGAAATGGAGGCACAGAGACTGTAAAGGTCAGAGGTGACGCATGACTTCTAGACATAGCGGGACTCAGACACGTCCCAGAGACTGCAACAGTATGCACAGACGTGTGCTGGTTCAAACCGGAAGAAAACACTAGCACTGAGAAGAGAAAGCAGACACAGTCCCACTTTTAACCAAGGAGATGTTTCCAGCTGATACCTGCTGAGGAAAGGAAAATCTGTCTCCTCCAACACAGGAAGCAACTGGGCATTGCCAGCCCCACTCCAGGGCAGGCTCCATGCCCAGGAGCAGCTGGCCAACACGAAAGGACTCCATGCTTTCTTCTGGTTGTCTGTTTACTGTGTGCTGTTTGTTTCATTATGATAGTTTTGTTTATTGGGGTTTGTCTGTTCTTATTTCCTTTTTTTGATATTTATTTTGAGAGAGAGAGAATATGAAGTTGGGTGGGAAGGGAGGTGGGAGGGATCTGGGAGGAGTTGGGGGATGGGAAGTACATATCAAAATATATTGAATGAACAATATTTTCAAAAATAATAAACATAACTTTATGTAAATAAATATAGTGAGTAGATACTTGGGGGAAATGTTTTCTAACTCCAAAAGCTCAAGGCAGGCTGTCTGAAAATAGACGAACGCTGTATTTAATTCAGGCCTCATGGGTTCTGCTGCTTAGACAAAGGCAAAGGCCTTCACACATATAAAGCAGACATGAAAATGTACTCATAGCAAATACTATAGTTAGACATTTAATAACTTGTTTTCAAATACAAAGTTTACAGTGCTATATTTTAATATAAACATGAATGATCTTGTGTTTCTTGATCACAAAACAAATGAAATTGCAGAGAGACTTCATAAATTTCTCTTTTGAAGTAAGACAGGAAGAAATTGAGAATTTACTAAGTATATGAAATTGATAGTTAACCTAGATCTGATCAAAAATCCATCTAAACTAGTGAATTGAAAAACCAAATAATAGGAAGCAAAGAGAAGATGGAGTGAGTGCTCAGGGTGCAGGTGTACACGAGTATTTTCACAGTCTGAGTGTTCAGAGTGCAGGTGTACAAGTGTATTTTCACATTTTGCAAGGTAAATCTATAACTTTCCCAAACAAGAAACTGGAAGAAATGTATTGAACAACAGTAAAAAGGAAAATACAAAGAAACAATTACTACTGAGAAGAATAACAGAAAAGACTAAAACATATGAAAGAAAATTGAAGTTAGAAATAGTCATCATAATACTTAAGTTACAATTACCCAATTTCTATTACACTTATTGAAAGACATCAGCAAAATTGGTTGCTAGGATTTATCATCAAAGTTTTCTTTTGGATTTCCTTCCATATTTGTCTATGTGATTTCAATATTCAAGAATTTACCCATTAGTTTTTTTGTATTTTTTTAAACTCTGCATATCAATATCAAGTCCTACCTAATTAAAAGGGGGTGAAGAAGGTTAATAGAGCACAACATGTAATTCCTGATTTACTCAAGGAGAACGTCACCACAGTTCTCCTCCCTGCCTCTCTGCTCTGAAAATGCTGCCAGTGCAGTGGCTCAAAACTGCAGTCACTTCCCCCAAGGTGGGTGGGTAAACGTTCAGGAACAGGGGGCAGAAAGACTGTAAGAACAAGGCGCGGGAGGAGTGCCATGAAAACCTGTCATGGGGATGGCGTGGCTGCTGCAGCCGTGAACTCCCAGGAGAGGCAGTTCTCTGCAGAACTTGCTCAACTACCCCATCAACAATCCATTATGGGCGGGGGCAGGGATCTTGAGGTCCCACCCAGGCACGAGGGCTTGTAAGCAGTGAAAGGTTGCTGAGGAAGATGATACACCTCACCAAGAAGCTACCCATATCAAGTGATTCAGCTCCACCCGTGCCCAAGACACACACACAGCTATGCATGGACACCTGCACTGACACATGCATGCACACCACAAAAAGACATCGAAGTAGAAGGAGGGTTTATTGGGAAGAAGAAGGAATTTG
The DNA here is from genome assembly GCA_004026605.1 of Ondatra zibethicus. NCBI lineage: Eukaryota > Metazoa > Chordata > Mammalia > Rodentia > Cricetidae > Ondatra > Ondatra zibethicus. Next base: position 14,231 of record PVIU01007010.1, on the reverse strand, counting down.
GAAGAATAGGAGGGAGGCTAAGAGAGGATGGAGGGAGGCATTTAATCAGAATACATTATACATGTATGAAATTGTGAAAAAATAAGTAAAATATCATTAAAAACAAAAAAAATAGCTGCAAATGGCCTTGAGAACTTAATGAACATTAGACACCTTCTTTCCTTCTGTTCCCAGTGAGAGCCATATTCTGTTAAATGCCAGGCAAGCGATATTTCCCACTAAAATAAATTTATTATTTTTAATTATTAGACATATTTTACCCAAAATTCACTGGAAATATCCTTCCTTAGAATAAGTTAGAACAAGGCTGAAATGAAAGAGTTTTTCCCATAGACTGAGCACTCCGACACCCAAGCTTATCTGCTGTGCAGGAGCAGGGAGCTGTCTTAGACCGAGGAACTACACACCAATCAGGTCAACACACTTCAACTTAGTGTCCTCTTGAGAAGCGGGGAAGTGGTGGGGAAGGCATGTACAAACTAGCCAGTGTTAATTACATATCAGCTAGGGAGACTAGCAAAGGAGGGGCGTCAACTCTACCGCCACTCTCCTTTTTGGTAGCAAAGTTTACTTAATTCCTAATAAAATAATATTCTGGGTAATAAAAAGATGATTCTAGCCCATCAAAGAGAAGGTATTTGTGACATTCTAATTCAAACAGTTTATATACTTTTACTTTACACTATTAGGATACTATTTCTGTATTTCATTAATAATCACACATGTATTTGTAGATAAACAAAACTAAACGTGGTTACCACAGACAGGAGCATGCAAATCTACACAAAGACTCAATTGTAAGAGAAGTATACCTTCCATCCCTGTGGTGATGCTCAGTGCTCTGACTGTATCTGGAGCGAGGTAGAGTAAGAAAATGACTGCAGGCATGGCAGAAACAAGAATAAAATGAGACTCAGGAAAGAAGTGAAAGGGATAGTTTAGTTCTAAATGCTTGATCCAACAGATAATCAGATAGTAAGCAAAGCAAATGAAATTGCTACTAGAAAGCTTGGCCATCTTCTCAATGCTCATTGGAATATGGCAGTGCAAAGGATAAAATAAACCAAATATTCTAAAAATAAAATGCAACCGAATATAACATTTAGATTTTTAATTAAATGATAAAATTAAGTATTACTTCAATATACTGAGCACCATCTTTAAGCAAATGTTATAATACAAAGATGTTTTCCTTCTTTTAAGGAGAAAAGGTGAGAAGAAAAAAGTAACAAAACGACCAGCTAGCATAAGGACTCAGAGGCAACATCTAATATCTACAATGCTTAGGATATTTAATGAGGCTCCATTTTTCTTCCTTTGTTCCATTCCTGAGCACTTACATCAGGTTTCTGCATCCACTGGAACAAGTTTCCTACCTTCAAAGCTCTGCCTCCTATGCCCCAGATTGCTCCTGACCACCTTTCTGCCCTCTCTCACCCACCATGTCACCGCCTTCCATCTAGGTACAAAAGCCCTAGAACCCTCTAGGACAGGATGTGGTCCCCAACCACAGTTTGTTCATGTTCATCATTCCAAGCCTGTCTCCACTTTTTTGTCCTTGAAAGTCCTACTCATCCTTAAAGTCCAGATTCTCTTTTTTTTTTGTTTTTTTCCCCCAGATTCTCTTTGAATCCTTTTCCAATAAACTTGAACAAGTTTCTCTCTTCCTAACTATCGCTTCTGTTCTGACAGCAGTAGACCCAGTCGCACAGCATTTTACTTTCTATAATTAGTTAATACACAATAATGTGTCCAATAGATCAAGATAGTGTCATTTTTAAATTTTTGTACACAATGGATGACCCACTACGTACTTTAATAATTGGTTGCCTCGATATAAGATATGAGAGAAGGCCAGGTGCTGGTGGCACACGCCTTTAATCCCGCACTCGGGTTCAGAGGCAGGTGGATCTCTGTGAGTTTAAGGCCAGCCTGGTCTACAGAGCAAATTCCAGGACAGCCATAGCTACACAGAGAAACCCTGTCTCAAAAAGCCAAAAAGGAGAAAAGAAAATTGCATCAGTATCTGAGGTAACTTAGAGGTTTATAAATCAAGGTATTTGCATTTTGAGTATATAAATCCCTTACGTAAAAACTTATCCTTTCTCTTCTGATAGTTAAGCAGAAGACAGGATAAAAATGTGGGGACATGAGGAAGGAAGGAAATCTAATTGAAAGCTCTGCCAGCTGAGAAGCCAGACCCCAGCACCATCATCTTTGAAAGTTGCTAACATGAAACACCATTCTTTGCCTAGACAGATGTCTAACATTAAAACCAGAGAGCAGCCATGAGGCCCAAGTGTGCACGGCCATGGCAGCTCTCATTCTTCCCCTGGATGTCTGAGATGCTCTAACCAGGCTGCTGCCTTTGTGGGCTGTAAAGTCATGCTACTTTCTGACCCCTGTGAGCTTATCATGTGACATCACAACAGGAATCCTCCTGGAAACACCCTGAGATCTGATTTAGACGCCTTAGCAAATCACTGAAGACAGTAACTTCAAAACTCACTAAAATAGTGTAAATGACTATTGTATAAACAATGAAAGGTGACTCTGTCTTAGGGAAGCCCACACCCAGGTTCTGGACTCTTTCTTTCTGAGCACCTATCTTTTTCTTCACCTTTCCTCTTAAATACTATTATTAACATATCATTTATCCAATCCCAAAACTGGCTAGTCCTTATATTCCTCTCCATGCCAAAGTCACACCACTCAGCACAGAGCTGAGGTCCCTAACAGACTACAGGGGATCTTCCAAATGCAGAGGGGGGCAGCTTGGAGCTGTGCCTCCTCTACTCCACCAACTCGGATTCTAAAACTTTGCTTGTGATGCTAAAATCATACTTATGGGAATGAAAATGACCAATATAAAAATATACTGCAATTGAATGATGGTGGTGCATGCTTTTAATCCCAGCATTGAAAAGGGAGCAGTCTGATCTCTGTGAGTTTGAGGCCAACCTGGCCTACAGAGTGAGTTCTGGTACAGCCAGGGCTACACAGAGAAACCCTGTCTTTAAAACAAATAAACCCCAAAGCCCAAAACCAACAAAAGCCAAATATATGTGTGTATGAGTGTGTGTGTATGTATGTATGTATATGTACATATATGTACTGCATATGCTGTGATGTTATTAAAATATATAGTACTCTCTACATATATTCTAATAGTAAGTTAACTCATATAACTAAAATCTTAAAAATATCCTGTTCTAAAGCTATATGTTCATATCCCCTCAAAAATGATGCTCACAGCTGTAGTAGTTACCAGGGTTAAGGAAACAATAGTTACCAGTGTTTACTAAAGAAATAATGAGTCAAAAGGTGCAGAGAGAGGGGAATAAGAAATAAAACAATCCATTTACAATGCTTTAAACTAATAATCTGCATGCAAGTGCTTGCATTATTTGTAAATGGTATTTACTTTCCACAACAGAGTAGGATTTATACTAATGATGAGAGAGTGAGAGAGATAAAGAATCAAAGAGCCAATACAATACACATACAGAATTCTTAACCACTACCCTTAAAGATAATGAATGCTATACCTCATGCATCACCACTGAAATTTAATAAACTATAATAGAATGCAAATAGCTACATATCGCATGGGATATGATCAGTGTAAAAGCCTTCACACACAATTTCCCAGCATGTCGCCAAATGTTTCACACCAAACTCCATGATGTGTAGATGTGTTTTGTCTCTGTAAGTTTGCTCTTGTTGACAAAGTCCAACTCAGGTGCATCTTCTATACTTGGCCACAATACTTCAATCAACTATTTCCTCATTTTTTAAAATTTTTCTTTGTTTGCTGTCATTTTTTTGTTGTTTCTGGTTAATTGTTAATCATTAAATATAAAATATTTGAGTCAATGTTTTCTTAATGTTATATGTATGGCACATTTTTTTCATTAACTACCATAAATTTTTCTTTCTTTTTTTAACTGTGTCTTATACAGTTTAATCTCTCATTGAACTAGCTAACTTGAACACCTGAACCTCCTGCACTATCTTGTGAGGACCAGGATTACAATATGCACAGTGCCTTGCTCTCATGTGGGATGTCCTTCTGTATATGTGCTGCTTTTATTGGTTGATGAAGAAAACTGTTTTGGCCAATGGCTTAGCAGAGTAAAGACAGGCGGGAAATTCAGAGAGAGAGAGGGAGTAGAGGGAGTCAGGGAGATGCCACGTAACTGCTCAAGAATAACATAGGAACCTTACCGGTAGGTCACAAACTCGTGGTGATACACAGACGAATAGAAATTGGGTTAAGATGTCAGAGCTAGGTAGAAATATACCTAAGCTATTGGTCAAACAGTGTTGAATAAATATAGTTTCTGTGTGATTATTTGGGTCTGGGTTACTGGGAAATGAATGAGCAATCTCCGTCTACATTGCTCAACTAACAATACAAACTTCTGATAAAATATGGCTATGTGTTATACTTTGTAGTAACTGGTTGTCTGATAAGGAATATAAAAGTCTCATTGGAGGCAGTATCAGTTAATTTATATAATTCTACATAATAAATTTTACAGATACAGAAATCAAATGCTTGGTTTTCTCCAAACATACTTAAAATTCTAAAGAACACATGGCTCCACACCCCATGAAAAAGTGTACATTCACTTACGTGAGTTTCTAATTCAAGCATTAAATTTTCTAAGGAGACTGAGGTGTGCATCCTTTAACATCCCTAATACTCTCATGACTGACAAAAGGAAAATTTTTTCCTTGGCCTTTTAATACACTCTGATTGATTCTTGTGTTGGTAAAAGTTTTGTTACTATGACAAAACACTTGATAAAACCTATTTCAAAGATGAAAAATTTATTTTGAACCAGTTTCAGATGTTAATCCACCACGACAGAGATGGTGACGTGAACAACAACAGTCCGTCTAAGGTAGCCAGAAGGCGGAGAAGGAAGGCCTACCCTAGCAGGGTTCCCCTCATTATCTCTCCGCTAGCTAGGTTCACAGCCTACATGTATCAAACCCAATTAAACTGAGTGGATTCACAAGTCTATAAAATGATATTCATAAACATAATAAAGAGACATCAAATGCAGCTGATGACTGGAAATCCTTAAGACTATTAGACTAGAATAGACATTAAGAGAGAACATTGTTCAGTGAATGTTGCTTCTTATATTAATGAATTGAGCAGATAAAGTAATACTAGAAATGCTTTCTACTGTTTGTGTCTATTGAAATGAAATTTTACTTTACATAGTTTTAAAAAGACTTGAGATAGATCCCAATGAAGAATGACTATGATCTGCACATCTACATCCTTCCTTATAAAAGTGAGAAGAAATCACATGCTTCTATCTATCTATCTTCTTTAAACCTTCCACAGATAAACACCTGAATATTATTGCTACACTAAAAGATTCATAAGAATCATAAATAAGAAAAGCATAATGACTACATAAAATAGGAATTAATTATCTGGGTTTTAAAAAATATTAAAGGCAAATGGTCCTATGTTTGTGGTCATTAAACCTAGTAATATGTACTATAAAATACTGAAAAACTATTAGTAATTTAATATAACAGTAAACAGTTCTTTTGCAATTTTATTCTATTACTTTCTATAAGGATTAGTCTACATTTTTGAGCTTCATATTGAGAGCACTTTTTAATTAAATGATCACTTTATGTAAGCTTACAAGAAATTTAAAGTAATTTAGACCATTTTATTCGCTCAATAAGCAGATTTTCAATGGCTAGGAAGCTTGTGACAGCTATATAAATAATTTGAAAGCTAGTAAAGTTCATTAACATTCTATTAGGCAACCAAAATACACATTGATCCTTTTTATGACGTGTTCCAAGTGTGAGGCAAGCCACGGGGGTGCTCTCACTTTCACTATGGTCGCACTGATAAGCACGCCTCCGGAGTCCGCACGCTCAGAACCACCCCTAGGCTCTCACTTTCACTATGGTCGCACTGATTAGCACGCCTCCAGAGACAGCATGCTCAGAACCACCCCTAGCGTACTGGCTACGTGAAAAGTTTAAAAAATTTAAAAAGCAAAAAAGTTAAATAGTTTTTAAACTGACACTATGTGCACAGATTGAGCATTAATCTTGACTCAAACCAAATGATTTCTTTATACATCCTGACAGTTACTTGTCCTGTCTGTGAACTTCAGTGACAAGGAATGTACTATGTCATCATATTTTCTCAATACTAGAGTAGACTTTATCATCACCTTATCTTAAACGTATTTAAGAGTTTGAAAAAAATCCAATGGTATTTCTTATATATAACTCAGTTGAATTAGAAAGTTAATTAATTTTCTTAAATTTAGTAGTAATTAATGTAAGCATTTTAACATACCATGTTATTCCCAAGTTGGTCACATTTAATGGGGCAAATTCAGAGACTTCTTGCAAATACAGCAAGTGTAGTTCTTTAAGATGTTAAAGCATTACTGAAGGCCATGAGGGAAAATCTCTTGGAGAATTATAATAAAGGTTTCCTAAACAAACTAGACTCTGTCTCAAGATTTCTGTATATGGAAAGCCACACTATTTCTCTGAAATCTGCTAAAGACTTTAATCTCTATAGGCCTATTGATATATATTACACAGGATAATTTGCTATGTGCAGGTAAAAAAATGTTTACATTCTGATTATCATTATAATGTCTCATGCAAATTTGCTAGCTATTTTTATATAATCTTGTCTTGACAGAGTCTAGTCAAGCAGCACTGGCTGACCTCTTGGTTGTGACTTTCCTGATCGCCATCCCAAGTGCTGGGATTCTAAACCTGAGCCCTGGTACTCAGGAGAGTCACCGTGCTCAGGCAAGCCACAGTGGTCAGGCAACCCATGGTACCCAGGAGAGTCCCGGTGCTCAGGGAGCCACATGGTTGGGTGACCCATGGCACTCAGGTGAGCCATGGTGCCCAGGTGAGCCACAGTGGCCGGGTGACCCATGGTACCCAGGAGAGTCATGGTGCTCAGGCGAGCTATCAAACACGCTATGGTGCTCAGGTGACCCATGATAGTAGGGTTCATTGTGTTTTGCTTTTCTTATCAAGAACAATTATACATGTTAACCTTTCCTTTTAAACAAAGGGCTATCTTAAGAAAAACTGTAGAAATAGTAAAGAAAAGGCTGAGTTTGGCATCTCTGACGAGACAAAGGACTAGATAAGATATGTATCATAACCCTTCCTGAAGGCAGCAGAGTTCAGTGAGAGCTAATTGTGCTTACCTGTCTCTGTCTGGAGAATAATGGTCGTCCACAACCCGGTGCCTGTCCATCCGGCTGATCGTATTGTAATGACCAGGAGCACGTGTCCCTCGCAGCCCCTGCTCCACGTTCCTACTAAGACCGCAAGATAATTAAATACCTGACTGATCTATAGCATATCCCCCACAAAATAATAACAAAATCTATTTTTTGATTTATTCGTATCTCTGATGGAATAAATTTCATTTGGAGATAAACAGTTGATCTTACAGATACATTAAGAGCCCAATAAGAGGATATCCTTCAGGATAAGATAAGCAATATCATACCTTACTGATGGGCAACACCCAATTCTCTGTAATCATAATCACTGATATAATACACACTAGAGGAAAAGATTTATGAGAAGATAGGTTCAATGTTGCATAGCCTTTCTAGCATGGGCCACAGGAAGTGTGGGAGAGATGCCTGATGCATGGATGGACCTGAGTTCGAATGTCAGAAAGATGACTCTCAGTTCCTATCCGGTAGGAACCATGCTCTGTGGCAGCACTGCAGTCTAATCTACACCTTCGTGACTGACTAAAGTGTAGCTGTCCAATGGTCATCTTACCGACTCCTGCCCTCGTCTACTCGGAATGTGGTGGTTCTTTGAAACCATAGAATGAAAGCCAAAATCCTCACTCTAGGTGATGGACTAGGTTTCTGCCTTTGCAAACCACAGTTTTCCATTAGTCTGCAATGTTATGCTTGTATGCAGAGGAATGTACAAACACGCAGGCAAATTTCATATAATATATATCTACAGTGTCCTATCTGGTCAATATCTATTAAAGTATATCTTTGTATATTATACATAGTTTTCTTTTTAGTACGTTTCCTGAACTATCTATCATGTATAAATCACATACATTAATGTCCGTGATTTACATTCCATGTAGCTCTTTGGTCCTTAGGTTGATCAGAGATTTCTAATATCATAAGACCTAGAGCAACAGATTGATATGACATTTCTCTCACTATTCATGCATTATTTTAGTTTTTCAAAGATTTTTTAAAATAATTTTTTAATTTACCAATTACTGTATCATTCATGAATATAATTATTTGGTTCTAAATGAATCTGCCTAATATTTGTATGCAACTTAAAGCTAGTTTTTCTTAACTATTTTGAACTCTTAGGGCAAATATTACACAAATCTTGCCAGGTAACAAACTATCCCATATCACATCTGAGTCCCATTGCAATGGCGTCTTGTTTTTCTTTAAAAGGATAATCCAAAGAATAATTTATTTTTAGAGGTTATTACAGTAATTTAGGCAAAATTCACCCTAACTACCTAGCTATAAGCAAAATTTACATACTAACTTACCTTTGTGGAGGAGGGACACTCGGTGACCATGACCTAGTCCTTCCTATAGCATCTACTCGATGTGGAGACCCTGATGGTGAACAATGGTTTGATGACATCACTTGTTCTGGCACTGATAATGTGGAGCTTTGAAGGTCTCGACCATCGTGATGATAATCTAGGGGCAGAAAATAAAGTAATAATTATCTGCATACCAGGTTCTTTGTGTTACACTAAGAAATGTAAAATACTAGTGAGCCTTAAATACTTTTAATGTGATAATTGCAAAGTATAACAAACACAGTGTAACATGTTTGAAACATTGTAAGCACAAAAATGAAAAGGGAAGGACATTTGATAGATACTGTGGTAATTTGGTAGTTACCATGGTAGTCACTATCTGCTAGTTAGATTTGGCAGTCACTATGTGATAGTTACTGGGGTAGTCACTATCTGAGAGTTTTGTTTGGCAGTCACTGTGCTCATTGTATTGGATAGGGTAGAATTTTAAGTTCTTTTAAAAAAACAGAATCAAGATTGTCCCAAAAATACTTCACCTCTATAAACTTAAATGTTTCTTGGATATTGTTAATATTCACAGTTCATATGATGCTTCATAATCTGCACTTACACTTTAAACAAGGTTAACTGCACTACCTAATACTCAATGCTGTGCTTTTTGAAATACACGGCAGATCTAAGACAGCACAGGAGTCCGGAAACAACATTCACTATCAAAGAAGAGGACTACCCTAGCGACTCAACATCCTCACAGAAGTTAATATGAGGAAGCACAGAAACTTGGAAAGGGGAAAAAGGAAGAAACCCTGCATGCCAGAAAATCAACAGTTCTATGTGGAGAGGCCATGGAAAAGGAAAGAGGCCAATGCCGTTCGTCTGAAGCTGCACATGTGTAAACGATGTCTGCAGTGGAGAAGCATGAATAAGCTGAACAGGGAGTGTGACCCTGCTGCCGCTGTGGCCACTGTCACCGCTCCCACTGCAGCCGTCAGTAATTGGTCATGTCTCCACTAAGATATATGATGGGTGCCTCCTAAAACACATTGCTGCAGTGTGCATCCCCTAAATTATTCAGGAGTTCTGAGGGGGGCTAAGAAGCAGCACACGGGCTTTGCCTGCAGAAGCCCTAGGTTCATCCCCGGTCCACATCCATCTTAAACGATTTAAAACAGACATAACTCGGAGAAGCCATTTGATTCCTCTGTGGTTTCTTCTCAGTAAGTTAATGCTCTGCAGTACTAAAATGGTGCCATGGGACACTCAAAAGATTAAGACATAAATAACTGAAGAAGCACCCAAGGAAATAGAAGAGGAGATTTTGAAAGGGAAGAAACTAAACTAAGTAGGTTGTAGGCTTATTCCAATCGCTCTGAAAACTCTGGCATTAGTTGCTGTGGTTTTCATAAAGGGAATACACTTTTTAATTTCTTAAAGACAAACACTGGTTTGGGACTATGAAAGAAAAAAGGCAAGGTACTTAATTATGTAGCAGACAGATTCTATTTATCTAAACACAAACTGCCTCAGACAAGAATGGCTGTGAATTCTAAGCAACCGACATTGGCAGCAGCTAGTAAGGGCATATTTCTGTGTACATATACACACATGTTACACTGTGATAAATAAAGTAAAAACTCCACACGTTTATCCATATGCAAAATCACTTTCATAAGCTTGGAGACAAAACATACACATAATCATGTGTATGCACACATGATTACATATGTTTTTAAGTAAACAAAATGATAATCATATAAAGAGAAAAGTATAAAAATTTGTTGTTGTAAGTTAAATAATCTGTGAAGGACTATTTGAAAGTGGATTTGAAGTGTGTGTGTGTGTGTACATTTCAAGTACATGGGGAGCATTTTTTTAAGGTAGACGTTAAGAAATTAACAAGCTTGAGTTCTAGGACAGCCAGGATTACACAGAGGAAAACCTGTCTCAAAAAACCCCCAAAATTAATAAGTCATATAAATGCTCAGTTAAAACCAAAAAGGCAGAAGAAAAAAAAAACAGGGATAAGAAAACAATGGCAATGAAAACAAAACCTTCTAACAGATGCTCAACAAACCATTCAAATGATAGTAGTGGTCTAAGCACAATAGCTAAACTATGGGTTGATGGAGCAAATCAATAATGTCCAGGAACTGACGATTGTAGGAAATCATAGAATAGAAGGCTAAAAAATAATAGTCACTTTCTTAAAACTAGCAACGAAAGTTGGAATTTAAAACTGAAAAGCCAATACCAAGTATAATAGCCCATCCCCCAATAAAGAAATTCTTGAGAGCAACCTAACAAAATATAAAGTATATCCATACGAAGAAATCAACAAAACTGAATAATAAAATCAAAAGGACATGATAAAGGGAGAGATACAAAACAGGAAACATTATTATGACGAAATCAGTTTAATAGAAATTCTAACAGTTGTGGGTACTGACAAGGTGCTTTGAAAGCTTCTGTGGAGAAGCTAACAATCGAGAACGTAGCAGCCCTGATTACCAGAGTCTGGAGGCCGACTGTAGGAATATTACATACTTACTATAATTTGTAACAGTCGGAACACTAGGTAATGGCCAAAGAATAAAGCAGACAGTGGAACGCAGAAATAAAAAATAAAGAAATGAAGAAGAAATAAGGCAACATAAAGATATTCAACTGATCGTTCCCAAAGGACCAAAGCAAAGTGATACAATAAGCAAAGACAGTCATTTCAACCAAAAGAGATGAAACTTCCGGCCTTCAACACAGAGGAAAAGGAATCTAAATGTTAAAGAGACAGCTCATTAACAGAACACTCTAGCAGAACCCTGGAAGTGAGAAACTTAGGCAGTTGAGGTCTGGGACATGAAGTTCAGATGGTGATAGGGACTCTATTAGTAACTAACCTACAGGCAATTCCCGTGATATTTTGACAAAGAATCTAGCTGTGTCCTGCATATATCCTGAGAACTTGCCTGAGGCTAAATTTTTTAAAAATGGACTCATTTCTTTAGTGGGGGAAATTTCAACATAGATAACACTGAATCTCTGCAATGAGTGTTACTGATTATTCTCAGGCCAGTTTACAATAACAAGAGAGCAGCAAGCAGAGCATGGGAACATTTTAAGGTGTGAAATTTTGGGGTGGGGTGGGGGCTAGAAAGTTAATGCTCCCAAGTGAAAGATGCTAGAATTGCTAAGATTAGTGCCTATTAAAGAAAAGTCTCCTGCTCTGCGGCTCACAGGGCAAGAACCACGCAGTTAAAGTCCTGCTTTGTACAAGGAAAAAGCCTAAGGAATGTCTTACTCCTAAACAGCAGCTGTGTGTAAAGCTGTTTGTTCCTAAATGGCCTAAGGTGGCAGCTGAACATGGCAGTGTCAGCCAATGGGAACAACGAGGAGGAAGATTGAGGGGATCCTGGGTTCTTCTCTGTGGTTTCAGAGCACTACTGACAGGCTACTGTGGCTATGTGGCATAGAATTTTCTTGATTACTTTAACTGAGGTGAGAAGATCCTCCCACTATGGGGGGCACTCGTCCCTGAATAGAGAACTGCATAAGAATGGAGAAGGGGAGCGAGTGTGGGCACCAGGCATTCATTCCCTCTGGTCTTGAGTATCGATGACTAGCTATGAGCTGCTTTGAGTTCTTATTGACAATGATGTACATAAAATGGATTCTTGAGCTATAAAAAGCCCTCTTTCCATAAGCTGCTTCTTTGATTGGGGCATTTTTTTATCATACACACACATACATGCACATACATGTATACATGCACACACACATATATACACTACATATATATGTATATATGTGCGTGTGTATTATATATATATATATAAACTATGGACAGTATATTTCAGAAAACAAGGAAAAATAATAGCTTCAACATAGTGATAAATGTGGAAACAGATGTTTATCAATTTAAACAAAAAATTTATATAGGTATTAAAACACCACACATTACCTTATTAATATGTAGTTTTAATTTTAACATATCAATCCAAAATTTAAAATACTAATTCAGGATTCAAGTAAATGACTAATTACTTTTTTTAAATCTTGACAGCAATAATAAAAGAATAGAGACGTGCCTAAAATGACATTGGAATGAATTGATTTCAGACCTGAAAAGAATTGGTGAGGTGAAAAAAGTCTGAAGTCAGCAGATACCTGAGAGTGAGGAGTAAAATCGACTACGAAAGGAAAGGAGTGCGAGCATGAAGAAGACAGCAACGACACCGAAGAAAGATCCATGGAGAAATCACTGATGGGGAATCCTAAGCTGTGGGAGGGACGTGGAGCCCTGTGCATGCTTAGCAGCCACTACACTGCCATCCTTAGTAAAGAGACATGGAGCCCTGTGCAGGCTTAGCAGCCACTACACTGCCATCCTTAGTAAAGGGACGTGGAGCCCTGTGCAGGCTTAGCAGCCACTACACTGCCCATCCTTAGTAAAGAGACATGGAGCCCTGTGCAGGCTTAGCAGCCACTACACTGCCCATCCTTAGTAAAGAGACATGGCATACTGACCCTATGCAAAAAATTAGCAAAAAGTCAGCAATCACTGATGTAGTTATAGCAGGTATTATGAATAAAAACTGTATTTTTTTCCTGAGTAAAGTTAACTATAATCATGAGATTATTTATTCCAACAAATTATAAATCTAACAAGAAGACTAAAATAAATTGTTACATAATATTAAGGACACATTACATATGAAGTTTCAATTATACAATTATATGATAAATTTTACAATTTATCATAAAAGTATTATTATTAATTGTTTTGAAATAGAAAATTTATAAATATTTTCTTACCCAGAGCTGGCATCTATAAAGCATGTTCACTCTTAACTATTTACACGGGAGGCAAATTTGTTTTCGTCTCTTTATTTATTTCAATGATGAATAACGGCAAACTGCAGTACCCTTTGCAATACTGCACAAGCCGGCTTACCGGACACGACGCCGACGCCATCATCACAGTCGTAGTCAGACACCTCACTGTCACTCACTCTCTTCGACCCTGCAAACAAGGGACAGCAGTTAGTAAAATTTATGGCTGGCCAAAGAAAAAGAAGAAAGGAAAACCTACAAAAGTTGAAAAATAAGTGAAAGTATTACAAATTAAACCCTTGGAGATAGAGGAGAGGGCAGCAGAGCTACCGTGCTCACCAGCACGGCTTTCACAGGCATTTCATGAGGTTAGAACACAAATCACAAAGAGGCAACATTAACACTATTCAAAAACAAGTAAGACAAAATTCCTAAATGGGTAAAGGTCTGAACCTATATTAACATGAAATATATAATTAAAGTCTATTGAAAAACAATTTCTAACATTAGATGCTCTGGGACAAAGGCCCATAACCTAGGTATATTTCATTCTTTTTTATTTTTTTTATTTTTTATTTTTTTTAATTAATTAATTAATTTATTTCCATACATTGTTTTGTTTTATTTTTTCCATTCAAGAACATAATTAAAGAAATAAATTTTTTTTCCTTTCTTCCCCTTCTCCCGGTCCCCTCCCACTACCCCCCCACCCCACCTCCCTCCCCCTTCTTCCTTGAAAGAGGGCATGGTGCCCTGCCCTGTTGGAAGTCCAAGGCCCACCCCCATCCCTCCTGGCCTAGGAAGGAGTGCATTCAAA